>JAECUM010096103.1:0-56214 GCA_016617855.1 Megalonaias nervosa | reverse complement strand
CAACCAAGACCCGGAGAGCATCCAGTAAACAAAACTGATCAAGCATGTCATGTTCATGATGTTGCTTATAAAAGTAAAGATTTGCAGCAGCGGCATCTCGCAGATGTGAAATTGATTCATGCGCTAAATGCTATACCTAATAAATCTCTCAGAGAAAAACTAGCTAGTTTTCTAGTAAAATCTGCTATGAAAAGTAAAATAATGCTCGGGGCTGGTAATTAATTATATAACTATTATAATGGAATCCATTTATTATTCCCCGAGAGGATATTGGAGAGGTAAAGCAGCAATCAGTAAACTTGCTGAAGCAGCAAAAGTTTCACGTGATGTTGCTGCATCATGGTTAGCACGACAGGCAATATGGCAAATCTATCTATCACCACCTAAAAAATTCATTACGCACATTTTGATGTCAGCATCCCCAATGAAGTTCATCAAGCAGATATTTTGTTTTTACCACATGATACTGTTAAAACACGTGGACGAAAATCACGCACGTACAAATACGCATTGACTGTTGTTGACGTTGCAAGTAGATATAAAGAAGCGGAACCATTATCAACAAAGACAGCATCTGAAGTTGCATCTGCGTTTGAGCGAATTTATCAGCGTGGTGGTCTACGATGGCCAGTTATTACAAGTTGATCCTGGCAAAGAATTTATTGGTGCAGTATTATCTTTGATGAAGCGACATAACGTTAAAATCAGACGAGGACATACCGAAATTCATCGTGATCAAGCAATTGTTGAACGATTTAATCGAACACTTGCTGAGCGGTTATTTGGATATCAATACGCAAAGGAAATATCTACCGACTTTAAGTCCGGAGAGAGATCTCGTGAATGGGTTGCAAGATTACCAGGTGTGATATCTGCGCTAAATAATGAAATTACTCGTGCAACTTCCATGAAACCTTCTAATGCAATAACAAAAAAATATATACCCTGTAGCGATAACGTACAACGCCGTGAACAACCAGTATTAGGTAATGTAACTGTGAGATATTTATACGAACCAGGGGAGCTTGAGGGTGGGAAAAAAAGAGCTACTGACCCTGTCTGGAGCGTGACTACACATACAATTTCTAGCGTGGTTAGATCCACTAGAAGACCTGCCATATACAGACTAGATTCTACAGCCCCTCAGCGTGGATTTGTACGTGAACAATTACAAGTAATTCCTGCAGATACACAATTACCACACGTTCACTTATGTAAATTAGCACCAGGGCGTCCAGCGCCCCGGCGTCGATTACATTCAAGACAGGTCAGCATCACATTTTACGTGTATGACCAAGATCACTATTAATTCTGTCTACGGTAAATTGTCTTGGATTATTATTCGAATATTGCCATAACATTATTGTGTTACAGCTTGCACAATGATTATTCTGTAGTTGCTTCAGTGTTATAATAAATTCAGTATCAATATCAAAGTCACGCTTATTTTTTTTGTCACATTGTTTATAACCCGCTAATTTTTTATTTATTACAACAGCGTCATTAGTAATTTCCTCAGTTATCACGTAATCTATAATAACCCTATGTAGTTGAGTTATTCTTCTAACACGAGATACTGCAAGATAGACTAAGTTTGACCATTCGATACGATCATCTACAGTCCAGATATTTGTATCAGAGATAGTTAATCCCTGTGACGAATGAATCGGTATAGCGTATCCTAACATCCACGGTGATTTTTCCATGTTTAATGAGCTCTCAACAACATCAATGGCAACCAAAACAATGTCATTCAGTACAAGATTTTGTACTCGGACATTTTCAGCGTCTCCACCTGGTATTTCAACTTCAATATTCTGTCGTCGAGTATCTGCTGGGCGATAACACAAAGGTACAGGTAACGTTGGAAACTTTTCTTTATGTAACGTAAATAATTTCTTTTGCGGTTCATCACGAACTATCTTTCTACTTGCGACTATCAAATCAGCAGGTCTCCATGAATTCAAAAAATCATTCATAGTTGTCTCTGGAATTACTTTACGCATAATCTCACATTGTATTTTATCTGGCTGTAGTCTGATTAATCTTTTAAGTTCTTTCAGCGGTTCATCAGTAGCTCTATGGTCATCATGTATTTCTTCATAATAATCTACATTATTCTTTAGCCATTCATGTGGAGACTGTCCAACAAAGGGTGGTGGTTGACCATGATCGCCACACATAATCACAGCAGTATTCTTTGTCAATAGCCATTCAAGAAATGTTTTTAGTGTTTCTAACGACACCGTGCATATCTCGTCCCATATAATATACTTAGGTATATATTTTCACCCATTCGCTCAGGAGTCCACGTGTCTCCGCACCATCTAAAGAAACTGTGATATGTACATGATTTTACTCCTCGTTCTTTTATTTCTCTAGCAAGTTTATGTGTAGGTGTCAAAACAATTATATCTGAACTATTATTCATAAATAAATTAATCGCACGAGTTGTTTTACCCGAACCACCTCATCCGTTAAGATAAACAGTCTTATGTCTAGCTACAGGATCGTATACAGATGGTGCAGATGATTTTGATGCTTGATTATTATTTCTGTAATATATTTCCTTAATTTCAACATCGGCAGATTCAGAATAACTAAGTATATTTTCTTGTTTTATCCTCCACGTCCCCCATTCACCATTACCGAGTAGCGGTTTTAATAAATCCTTATATTTTTATGTATATAAAATGAATCCGTAGCGACTCTGACAGCGTGACGAGGAAATCTATTTATCATCGATAGTAGGTTTATCGAAACATAAGCTAACATCGAAGATCTTAAAATGAGTAAATTGTGGTGAGTCGCCATCAAGGTAGCTCACAATGGTACCTAGTTTTGTTCCATCTGATAAATAAGCATTACATCGACTTATAAATGTGTTTTTCTCCGTTGTATCAGCGATTATAAAATCTAGTTCAGCGTCGTCCATAATCAATCTTGTACACACTCGTTTATAATCGTATGAACCACCTTGAGTGAAATTACCGATTATCTTTCTACCAAGATCTTTTGCAAGTTTTTCATCATGCTCGTTCCTGCATTTACTTATTTTAATGACATGATCTTCATCAATATCAGGGAATTCTTTCCTGGCATCATCGACACTAAATCTATCCGGTTCTGGTAACCAAATTTGCTTCTGTGAACTATACGATATAATTGCTTCAGTTACCCTCAACGATATTAAAAATCCAGCATCAAGCATATACCGCAATAGTACTATCGAAACCCAACATTTTTCTGAAAAATGTCTTCCAAACCAAACATAAGTAATCGCATGGAGACCCTCTCTAAACTCGAATGATTCTACATAAGCAAATCCTGTTAGGTCAAAATCTGGTCCTTCCATGGGAAGGGGTCCGTTTATTGCAACCCTGGTCATCTCATGTGTAGGATGTCCGAGTTTCTTAAAGTAATTAGAACATTCTCCATATCCAAGAAAACTCCCAGGATAACATGCAGCCATATCAACTGAGATAACATCACTATAATCGTATTTGGTATTCCATAATCCACCGTGTCCATATTCTATACAACTTTTCTTGACATCTTCAAGAAATTCCGATCGTGTTGTTTTCCATGAATTTCTCTCCTGAGCGAAATGGGCAGCAACCGATGGTACGGTAAAACAGTTATTCAGTAATTGTCCAACTATGACATTATCAGAGGTATATTTCAGTGCAAGATATTCCATTTCTTCATGAAGAGATTCTGTACGATAAATATCACCGTTAGGCCGTACAAATTGATCGTAATCGTATTCTGAATTTTGAAATAACCAAACAGACACAGGGTCACTTTTACTTATATTTCTGATAAAATCAAATATGTGACCATCATAAAACTTAACTTTTCTATCTCGTGGAAATACCGTTACAGCATTAGTCCATGCATGTGCATTATGATCGACGATTGTTATAGGGTTTCCGTTTTTTATATATTTTGGTTCGTATAATATCTCTCCGGTTAGTGTTTTTACTGTTATTGGAAATCTTAATAACTTTTCTAGTTCAGCAACATCCTTAATAGATGCACCAGTATCTTTAACCGTTTCTGCCCATGTATCTATTTTTTTACGTCTTAAATCTTTTAAGCCATTACCACGTATCGCATTTGTAAAATGTTCTGTAACTCGTTCAGCTACACAGTTTATTCTTGATATTTTCATCGGCTTGAGATCCGCAACATTAGGTTTATCATTTAGCGAATATATTGCGTAGACAACTGCAGTCACTGGATAACCTTGTACATAGTAAGGCTTATCAATGCCAGTAAGTATTCCAGGTTTGGATTTATTATTCAATAAAACGATATTATTTACCGACTGTACATTTACTGGGGTGCGCTTATCACGAATTATCCAAATATCATCATCTGTCTCTACAATAAACTTTATTAAAATGAAATATTTTTGATTATCAAGGTGATTAATAATTACTTTTCCTCGTTTGTCGTTCATCATATTAACGATATGTCCTATCCTGAAAGTTGACCATACATGAGCAGCGCCATCATTACGAAATTCCTTTTTGGCTTCACGGATACGTTTAGCTATATCCGCATTTGTTAAAGCTAGATCTTGCATCGAAACACTAAATTTATATTCTGATAGTCTGTCAAGATCAAATCTGGCAGGGGAAGGTTCAATTGCGGATAATTCCTCCATTATTATAATTAAGACAAATATTTAAATTGAATTTTTGTATATATATAATGATTGAAACCAGGAACAAGTGTATTTGGCTTAAACTTGGTCATATCTCTCATTGTGATAAACCATGTATAAATGAATACTGCGGAAATCACATGCAATGCATCAAACATGGAAGTACAGGACCAAAACCATGTGTGCAATGCGGTGTTGGAGTCAGAGGAAAAACACAGTTATGTCTAAAATGTGGCGGAAAAAAATACAGGGAATTAAAACGATATTATGACAAAAAAAAATACCTTGTCAGGTAAATCTCCTATAAAAACCGTAGAGGATTATCTGACCAGATTTCAGAATAATAATTTAGACAAATAAATATTATTATATAAATGGAGCAAAAAGAATTTGTAGCACATCCGATCATCAAAAATTATGAAGCGTCTCGTGATGGCGTGATCAGGAACTGCCGATCAAAAAAACCAGTCTTTAGTCTTGATAAATTTGGTTATTTTAGATTCAGTGTTGGTAGAGGTAAAAATTATTTCTCACATAGGTTCATATTCGAATGTTTTCGTGGAGTAGTTGAAAATGGACTTGTAGTTGATCATATTGATGGGAATCCCCAGAATAATAATTTATCTAATCTGCAAGTTATAACACAGAGTCAGAATTCTAGACGTGGAAATACTGGAAGGTGTAAAGTATTCGTAAAGAGAGTTATTAAATCCATAAATACAGAAACAGACCAAGAAATGACCTTCCCATCAATTAGTGCAGCTGCAAAACATTTTGGCACACGTCCACAATCAGTACAATTTGTTGCAAATAAAGCATACAAATCTGCATTTTCAATAAAATATAATCAGCGGATAATATTTGAATATATCAGATAACTCTTCAAAACAATAAATTTTTACTGTATATAGTTCGACTCTGTCAATTTTGCCAAGGCTTTTGTTTAGCAATCACCACAGTTATAGGTCCACCTTCACTGTCACTGCTCTCACTTTCACTCTCGACAGAATCAGATAATATAATCTTTCTCAATTGCATTACACGATTGTGTATCATTTTTTTTCTTTCGTACTCGTGAGACAACGCAGTCCTTATCTTTTCGATTGAGCGTGCAAGAGGTGCAAATAGCTTCACTTGTGTGTCGTTCACCATTGCTAAAGATTCTAACATAGATTGATAAATTGATTTCACGAATCTGTAATTGGAAGGTAATGTGAATTTGTTCTCGAATTTTCTTTGCTGCAATAATTCAAAGTCAGAGAGAATTTTTTGAGGATCAAGATTATCGGACATTTTTATTCCGTCATGTTTTAATTTTTTAATAGCAGAAATAATATCATTAATGTTTTCGTAGTTCATTATATAATAAATATTTCTTTAAAATAAAAAATAATTGACATTCAAGTTTTTAATTTTCACTTTAAGCAATTGCACATATAAAACGAGGTAACTCCACAGAGTAAATTAAACGATTATTTCCCTTGCCCAATGTATTTTCATCAACTAAATGTATCCGTCTGTCTGTGATTAACTGAATCTCTGTAAGTTTGTTAAATTCCACTGTAAACTTAAGACATATATCGTAATACAATAACAAGGTTTCAGTTTTTTTTCCCTTAGATAACAGTCGCCGCTAAAAAAGCAACGTCATTTACAAGCATAACAAAACGACATACATCAGTAAAGCAAAAACACTTACACGGACATGAAACCCAATTCAAACGCACGCACATACACACACGCACAGAGTACAAATAATCCTTTAAGCACTTAACTGTACAGTGCGAGTGATCGGTATATTATCTTCAATCATACTGTGCACCATTATACATATATATTTTCGCTCTAGGCTTTCAAACAGAGCAGCTTGCACTGAGACGGATATGCTTATCGATTTTCCATGGACGTGTGACGCAGTAGTTATTTTCGTCTTCATGTCTGTAACTTTAAATTATTTTGTTTTATGTATACAAACGGTGTGTGGACTGTATGGTACTCCAAATTTAAGGGTCATAAGAAGCAAAAATTACATTTTAGCAGGGCCAAAGAAGGAATTGCACCAATATACATATACATTTTCGTTCTAGGCTTTCAAACAGAACAACTTGTGCACTAAGACGGATGTGCTTATCGATTTTCCATGGATTTGTGGCGCAGCAGTTATTTTCGTCTTCATGCATGTAATTGTAAATTATTTCGTTTTATATATACAAACGGTGATATATTTTAATCGTTTCATACATATAAATGGTTATATATAAATATTTAGATTCATTTATAAAATCAGAAATCTAATGTTATTGTGTGATAACCATATAATAATTACTCAAACGTATATATGTAGTCGAGTGTCGTTAGCTCAGTGCACGAGTGTTGGACTCTGGTACTGATCTTCTGCTGTTCGACTCCCATGACCGCGGGGGGTGGGTATTTGGTCCAGGGGTTGCCAATTTTATTAAGATTGGGGGGACCACCCCTGAGGTTTCAATAAAATCCTCACCACGTCACGCCACGTGGTGAGGTGCTTTTGCACCTGACCCCGTGGGGCGATTTGGTGGGGTTTTTATTGAAACCGCAATGCCTAGACAGTCCTCTGAATTTCTAATGTTTCGTTTCGATTAGAAATTCGCCGGGGGATGTGTCTATGCAAGGTGCCTCCTAAAATAATCAGTAGCATGCCTGAGCTCTCTACCCCATTGAAGGGCCCCCAAATAAACATTCAGAAAGAATGTTAGCCAAAAGAAACAGAAAATGTGGTGCCCCATAACGGTCATAAGAGAGACAACAATGTAAGGACCTCATGAAAGGCACAAAGGCTATCAAGGGGCCCCGTGACGGGTAACCACTTAGGATGCTACTGATTATTTTTGATAAATTACATTACATACATACATACATACATACATACATACATACATACATACATACATACATACATGCATGCATGCATGCATACATGCATACATACATACATACATACATACATACATACATACATACATACATACATGCATACATACATACATACATACATACATGCAAAAGGTCAAAAGTCAAGGTCAAATGTCAAGGTCAAGGTAAAAAAATAGATTTTTTGCAAAATTTACTCAGGCATCATTCTACGAGCGTATGCACAAATTAATATATAACGTCTCTCCTCTTAGGTCCACAATGTTGCCATCTTGATTTGTGAGTTTGAAATTCATTCTTGACAATAATGGATTATGTACACGCAAGTAGACCTGATTTATTGGCTCAGACACAATGAGCCATCCTGGTGGTACCATAGGGGTGAATGTATGTAGTATATATCCTTGCTGGGCCTGGTTAGATTTTGAAAGATCTACTTGATAGCTACTATCAATTGCGTCACATACTAGATTGACTGCGATCGTTGATGTTATATTAACAATGCCTGGCGATATATGACGGCCTCCACCGTATGGATCGTTGTTATGTTTAAGAATAACCGGTGGTGGGGCTAATTTTCTCCATGAATCACATATTCTTTTAAAGTGTTCATCAATAAGATCTTTAACTGATTTCTTTAACTCGGACGAGTTAAATCCGGGAATGATGAATGTTGGTAGTTGTTCTCGCGTAATTCCAAAATGTTTCAGAAAAACTGTTGTAAACAAACGATTGAGTGGAACACGCTGTTTTGGATCGTCTTCATTAACTATGTATTCTGTAATATATACTCTAGATGGGTTTAATAATCTTCTTTCTCTGTTAACAAAAACATCATTCATGAATTCTAGGTCTGAAGCAACTTGATTGAAATGTTGTATTGTTTCAATTATTTGATTTTTTATATCATCGTTGTAAGAAACATTAATGCTTGAAAATAAATTTTGTAGATTATTAAATACACGCTCATGCTCTGATTTAATTGTATTAGCATATGAATTTATTTCATCAATATCAAGTACTGTTATTTTACCTTTTTTACCATCAATTTGTTTTGTAAAATAGCTTTCTGTTCTATCTATATAATGTGTAACTCTATCAGTACCAGAATATAGTCGCCATGGATAAGGTTCTTTTACTTTTCGATATTCTGGAAGTTGTATAAATATTTTTTTATCCGTGACGAAATCAGATCGTTGTGGTTCTGGTGGTACTTGATAAACTGGTGCAACTTCAGGCCATCCTAACACTGATCTGATTGAACTTTGATAAATATCTACAGAGTAATCAGGGGAATTTATTTCAATCACCGCTGATAATGTTGGTTCGTATACACCAATTGTTATTTTTGATTCTTTTCCTGTAATAGATTTAATTCTGCGCTGGAATTCATCGTTGATCTGTTCTATCTGATAACTACCAGTTGGAATACTAACTACTTGCCAATCAGGAGTTCCATCAGGTTTATTCTTATTTGCGAATACTAGTGAATTATTTGGTTGTAGCCCCCCAAATGGTTTTGATCTAATATTAGGCCAGCTATAATAAACTCGAAGCTGCGCTAACGCTATTTCTTTTGCAGGAATTGCGGTTGGAAAGTTAAAGCTAAACTCAGGATTGGTCGAACTTAATGAAATCATCGTAGTTTTTGACGGTGTTGTATTAGTGACGATCTGCTGAAGTAATTCCCTGTCTGTCATTATTATTATCGTTATTATTTAATTCGTCAAAATCATTAGCGATCACCTTAAACGCATCATCATAGGTTTTCATCATCATCGCAAATTCAGTATCGGATATTTCACCATCACTAACGCATGAAGAAATATACAAAGATAGTTTAGAACATGCCTCTGTCACTGTATGTAATTTAATCATATAATCATGCAATTTAGCATTTGTACAGGTATCTATCTTTTTAGCTATAATACCGAGAACACCAGCAATAGTCGTTGATGCTGAAACAATGATGGTTATAACAGCAGGTGCTCTCATCGTCAATGTTGATAATAATAATCCTGTTCCAGCAATAACAGCAGAAACCGAGTAAACAACTACATCGATGACAACTATACGCCTTTTGTATTTTTTTATTTTTATGTTATAATAATCAATAAAATCCTTTAGTTTAGTCAGACGTTCATATACTTGATTGTATCTGTAACGTTGAACGTCGATGTAGGACTGAGGTCTTTGGTGTTGATCCATTATTGTTATATTAAATGACTAATTGTGTTTCAGCTACAAATTCCAAACACCACCAGTAAGGCGCTGCGATTATTGTTTTATCATCTACTTTCAGTAGAAATGTTTCTTCAACATCTTTATTTATTACTGTCGATATAGTTCCAATGTTAATTGATCGAACCCATGGAAATACTATAGTATCGATTATAATCTTTTCGGAGCTAAAAATAGACAGTCTATAAACACCAGTTACTTCTGCGGTATATTTAATAATGTTATTTTGTGGTGTCCATGTTGTTGATCCTGATGCTACTGTGTACACGATATTTTTAATTTGTCCGTGTGGAATTTTAATCAGATTAGTTTTTTGAACAATATTAGGTATTCCACTAACAATATCATCGAGTTTCATGTTAACGTCGGCTAGTTTTATGTCAACGGTTGGTTGTTCCCCAAAAAATTCTTTAATGGTTTTGTTTATGTTTCTACGAAAATTTAAAAACGTTTCCACGTGTCTAGTAAAAGTAACATTGAGTGTGGTCATTTCGTCATTGATTGTTTTTAGCGAAGTTGTCGTAGGAATGTTGCTATCGTCTACATATTTCTTCGTTGCAGCGTCAAAATCAGATTCTGGTGTTCTAAGATTATTAATACCATTA
Organism: Megalonaias nervosa; assembly: GCA_016617855.1. NCBI lineage: Eukaryota > Metazoa > Mollusca > Bivalvia > Unionida > Unionidae > Megalonaias > Megalonaias nervosa. Next base: position 45,786 of record JAECUM010096103.1, on the reverse strand, counting down.
TTATTCATGTTGAGAAATGCACGCATTATACCACCGTTGACTAACACGTACTTAGATTCTTGATCGTCGACGTATTTTTTTGTTGCTGCATCTGTATCTACGGTTGGATTTCCAAGGTATGTAATTTTTTTTCCTGACATAATAATATCACCAGTAAATACATCACCAGTTTTCTTGATATAATCGTTAACTGACTTACCAGAATCTTGTATTTTACCTTGATCATTAAAAGTAACGATATTATCAGCAACTGCGGTAGGAATTCCTATAAGTACATCTGGTAGTTGTATATTGCTTGTCTTTAATCGCCCTTGTTTATCCTGAAAAACAACGACTTCATTTTGATCCACACTTGTAATATTTAATAAATCATCAATCTCATTTCTGAGTTGATCAAGAGTTGCATATTTAGATAAATCGACGCTCTGCTGAGCTTTACCACGAGCAGATCTTCCGTAAATATCTACCATTATATTTATCAATATCTGTTTAAATGTGACAATGTGGTATATTCATGCACGACTTTATGAGGTGGTTTTGTTGATTTTGATATAGCATCAAGTACATTAAGTACTTCACGACCACATATTGGTGGATCAGTTAATGTTTGTGTTGGTAACGTTGAATACCAGATTGGAGTAGTATTATTGCTGACATAATGAAGAAATTCTTTTGGTGGCGCTAATCCATATGAATCGAAATAAATAGTTCCACGTGGATCAATTGCATATCCAACCCAATGCGTGCCTGGTCCAGAATTTTTATCGAGATTGATAATACCAGTTTCTAAATCGCTAGCGATTTTAGGTAATTGATCGCGCATGAAAACACCTCTAAAGTTTTTTATTTTTAGTTTTTTAGCAGCATCGAGTAAATCAAAATTGGACATAGGCGATATCAGTAAACTGTCCCGGGAAGTCTTAGACCCTTTCCGTACCATGAATGTGGAGTCCCTGGCAATCTGAGACCTTTTCCCTTTTTTTTGATTCCCTTTCCTGTTGCTTTCTTTAATGCCATTCCAGCAGCAGTTCCAACAGCGCCTAATGCAGCTGCTTTTGCAACAGCTGGGGCTGCAGCTGCTATTAAAGCTGGTATAGCTGCGAGAAGTGGAAATATACCACCCGTCTTAGCGATGTCTTTGATGGCGTCCGCAGAAAGATTAAGTTTGACGCCTTTATTTGATTTTTTGGCTTCATTGAAGTTTCTGAATTGACGCTCGGTCAACGATAATTTATTTGAACCACTCATCTGTTCTCGCTTTAGCGATATTTTTATTCCACAGTTATTTTTTTATGCTGATTGTAGTCTTTTAATCTGACCAGGTGTCAGGGTAACGCTAACGTGATTGTATGACATTATAATTATTATCCTGATTTTAAATCAGGTGATCTAATTACGTGTTACATATTTTCTACTGGAGCATCAACGACTCTCATTCGTCCACCAACACCTTCAAGTAACATCGTCTTATCGCTGAGTATAACGGCTATTGCTCTGTAATTGTCAATACCTTCTACTACTGGTGGTCCTACTGCTCCTACTGGCTTCAGCACGCGAGCTCGAAAATGTATATCAACTACTGACTGTCTGGTTAAATCTAAATGTTCAAGCGAAAAGTAATAAATCGGATATAAGGTTGTAAAACCCAATTGTGATATTTGTAAACCAGTATCAATATTTTGATCACGTCCCATGAACGTCATCAGACGATGATATGCACGTGCTACATGATTTTGATCAAAATTCAGTAATATATCCTCGGATGGTTCTTGATGTCCATTTATCCTTAATGAAACTTCAGAAACACCGAGTTTATCAAATATCATGTGACTACGTAGTTGATTATTTACTCGTTCATTATTCTGTAATGCAATAAAAATATGCCGTGGTGCAGAAACACCCTGCTGAGAAGCTATTTGCCATGTAAATAAACCATCAATATTACTCTGGATAGCATCGGTGGTCACTGTCAACCATGACAACATTGATTTACCGCCTTGACTCATAAAAGATAACAACCGGTCTTCTTCAGATATTGACGGAGTCATCACTGGCATCCACAATGAAAGTTTGGTTAATATCACTTTACCATGAAGCGCTACAGTTGCAGCAGGATTATCACCAGCGAGGTGCCATATTGCATCATCGTCTGTAGCCTTTCGTACGAGTACAACTGTGTGCTTAGCTCCAAAAATAACTTTTCTAACATTTCTGCAGAATCCAAAAATATGTGAAAGTGGAATCGCACATGAAAACATCCTGTTCTTGTGCATTGCTTTACGTGATGCAAATCCTAAGTTGAAATTTGCATTTATCGATAATACTACGGTAGATCGTCCGTCCCCGGCGGCGTTTCTTACATCACCTGTAGTTACGTTTTTGTGAACTGGATGATCAGCTGTATCCTTTGCAAACATCATTGATGGACCAGCTGATCTTGAATAATCATCGCTGTATCGAGCAAGACCAAGTATTGTCGTAGCAACGTCAACATCATTCTGAATAGATTCAATCTCTCGTCCATCAATCATATATGCAGCACTTTTGAATAACGCCATAATACCGTTGTTGACAAAACCAAAACCAACATCGTTATCGTATTCAGTATCATCTACTTTAAAACTTTTACCTTCAACTTCGATAAATGCTTCAGCGGGTAAGAAATATCTACTTGTGTCCTGAACTTGCAGTTCAATTCGTCCACGCTGATCTGGAATTCGAGCGTCATAAGAATAATATTGATAATCACGCACAGACTCATCCTTGAGTACTGGTGCATCCATGTGGAACGCTGGATCAGATATGCGTTTAAACATCTTTATTATATTTGCTATCGTCTAACACGAAGACCACTTCGAGAAGTGAGACCAGTTCCTGCTATCAGACTAGCAGTTATACTTTTTTCTTTTTCTGATAATGGTACATCAGCCAACTCTGCTAGTTTTTGATTAGCAGCTTGGTTTATTATTTTACTAATATTTGCAGGCATTACTTCAGTGCTAGGTAATGTTACAGGTTGAGGTCGGACCGCAGGTCTGCGTATTAATCGTGTTAGTCTATCTTTGATTGCTGAGAATGCTTTACTAGCGAGATTACCCATAGCACCAATACCTTTTTCACGAACAACATCAATAGCTTTCATTGATAGTTGCTTTGCAATCGGTATTGCTTTTGGGGCTATCCTTCTAAACAGACCCTGAACAACATCGCCTAGTCCATCTCCGTAGATTGTTTTGTATATTGGTAATCGAGAATTTACCGCCCTGACCATGGTTGGTCCACGTTGAGTACTATGTACGATCATTTTATTATAATAACTGTATTTAATTACATACTCAATCCAGTGATTTAGTCACTATAGTAGTCATCGGCGATTTCATTAATGAGAGACCGATATACATTAATAGCCATAATTCCACCTGTAAATAATCGTTTACAAATATCAGCTGCTTCATTAATTATCTCTGTAGAATTATTACCAGCTCGTTTTCCTCCAATGAGGATTTCTAATCGATCAACATCAGCAAGGACATTATTGGGACAAGTAATAAGACCACTTCCATGAGTAGTAAATCCACTTCCAGTTGCGCCAGGAGAGGTGTCTGACGGCCAATATTCTTCTTCTTCCTCTTCACTTGGTTTCGGTGGTGTTGTTTTACTTGGTTTCAGTGGTGTTGTTTTACTTGGTTTTGATGGTGTTTTTGGTTTCGGTAATACTGGATAATCACGAAGTGATTGCTCAAATGGTTTTATTTTTTTTCTGGTTGTTTTGGAGGTTTTTGTTTCTTTTGTTCTTTACTTTGTTCTCTCTCCTCTTTTCTTAATTGAATTAAATTATTAATTTTCCTAACATATTCCTGATATAATGGATCATTCTCGTTAACTCGTTCAACATCCATACGTATGCGATATAAATATTTTTGCCATTGTTTACGGTTTCTAATATCTTTAGCGTATTCAGGTTTCATTCATTTATCTCTTCGACTAAAACCATCCAAAGCAAACTCAGCTAGTTGATCTAGGTTCAAGTTATTAATTACCTTAACAACATCTTCATCAAATTTATTTATCAGTTCAGCAGTACTTATTGCATGACTCTTTTGTTCGGGGGCTGGTGCTTCAGCACCTCCAGGCTGATCTTCATCCTCAGGTATTTCCGGGACTGGCATCGTAGCAGCTATTTCTGCTGGAAGTCCACGTAAAATCTTTTTTGTCTGTTTTGTTCTTTCTGCTATTTTTCCAGTTGCTTCAGGGGTTTTTTCTAACGCAGGAAGAAGACCTTTAGTGGTCTCAGTGATAGGTTTAAATAATTGTTTTGTATCCTCTTCAAATTCAACATGAGATTCTTGACGAGATTGTAACTGTTGTTTAACTAAATCACGAACAGGTAAATATTTTCTAATTGCCTCTAGTCGCTCTCGAGCTAATCTAGCTGAATGTGGTTCTCCAATATTCATTTATTAATAATATCTATACTGGCTGTTTAATTCATAGCAGCAGAGCGTGAACGACAACAATTGAGTGACCAGACAAGTAAATGAAATCGCATAAAAATTTGAAAAAGAGTCAAAAATAATCTTGCCCAATTAGAGAATTTTTTGGTTTAAACGTTATTGACGGTATTTTTCGACCTCGTAGGAACCCTTAGTTTTTATAAATAAGGTCTCTACAAAGTTGTAGGGTTCACCCTCTCTGCACACAAAAAATAAAAAAAACCCGCTTTTAAAAAATGGTCCAAATTATTTGGTTGGTTAGAGGTTTCAATTTGACGTTATTGACCTTGTATCTCGGCTTTTTTGAGATCCCCCCATCAGGCAAATTTTTCCTATCTTCGTAGGAACCCTTATTTTTATAAAATAAGGTCAGGAACAAAGTTGTAGGGTTCACCCTCTCTGCTGCTAGTCTGGATTATCCGTGACAAACGTGGTCCTCTTCGATTACATCACGCTGGAGATGTTGTCACGTTAACTAGAAATTCCAGACCGGGATTGTTGACTGGAATTGACAGACCTTATTATGAGCGAGCATACCTGTGACGGCAGTTGTTTATGCTATTTATCCGCTGAATGAGCGACCAAACATTAATGACCTCCGCCCGATGAGGATTTCGACCTTGAATTGTGTTGCCGAAAGAGTTACAGAACATTTTACGAACGCGATACGTGGAAATGGTTTAACGGATCTGAGACGTAAAACAATAAATAAGTGGGTAGAAAGAGTTAAAGATACCGGAGCGTCTATAAACGACGTTGCCGAGTTGAAAAAAAAAATTAAAATTCCCAATAACGATGAAGACGTTAACGGGGGAAATTTTATACGAATCAAGGTATAAATCAAAGGGAGCTTCGATGGAAATTATTGACCATAAGGCGCACGCGTGGACGTTGGACGTAACATTATTTCCACGAAATCGTACTGTTAAATTTTACGACGGTGATACGTTCGATTATATCAGAAATATCAGCAAGCGCGACCCTGTATCCGTGTGGTTGTTTCAAAGTTCGGAATGTAGAAATTATGATCAGTTTGTGCGTCCTAACTGCGATATTTATCGATCTGAGTCCCTCCACTCAGAAATGAACAATATGGCGGTGAGATACACAAAAAAATGATAATACTGCGGAACAATTACTTCATAATTGTTTTACTGTTCCGTCGGTTGCTGCTCATTTTGCTCAGGTGAAAAATTCGTGGAAATCAGTGCGTTCGAAATTTATTGAAGATATTCAAAAAAGTTGTATTGAATACAGGCACGGCGGATTGTGGAATACTAAATACGATTATAAGGATGTTATCTCAGTTGATATGGCTGCATGTTATCCCGGAAGTTTTCTTGGAATCGGAGCTTGTTCTGAGTATTTTAAAAGATTTGGACTTCCAACACACGAAATGACTCGGGTTTCGATAAATGGACCCTTGCCAGATTTTGATTTAAATAGATTCGTGTGTATTGAATCATTTGAGTTTGCATCGCCGGAGCGCCTTCATCCGGTTGTTGGTGCTTTGTTTGGATATCATTTTAATAATCGTGGTTGGGCTCCCATTGTTTTGTTGAAATATCTGCTTGATGTGGGTGTTTTTATATCGTTAACCGTAAGTGAAGCAATAATATGGTATCGTCCACAAAAACAAGTCTGGCTACCAAAACCCCCTGACGGTAATGAGAACGACGAAGATGTCAATTGCGACATTAGAGACTATGAAATTAAACTTGCAAAAGAACTTGGTAGAAAAATAATTGGGAAATTTACACAAGGAGGATCATATGATCATAAACGTCATTATACAAGATTAATTATCGACGAGGCGGAGTTCGATTTCATAATTGCTGATACAACAGAGAAAAATATATTTGTAAATCGAAATAACGTTAACCTATCAGATGGAACCAAACAAGGCACAATTGTGAGCTTCATTGATGGTGACTCACCACAGTTTACTCATTTAAGATCTTCGATGTTAGCTTATGTTTTGATAAACTTATTATCGATGATAAACAGATTTCCTGATACCGCGGAAAGAGCTGACACAGATTCATCTCTACATCAATAAAAAGATACTCAGAATTATTAAATGAATTGCGGATCGGCGTTGATGCACCATGGGGCGAATGGAGAGTGAAAAAAAAGATACTTAGTTATTCTGACTCTGCCGATTATAGATCTGAGGAGATACGTTATAAAAATAGTCAAATTTTACAACCATCATCAGCACCGATGTATATGATCCTGTGGCCAGACATAAAACCATTTATCTCAACGGATCTGGCGGTTCTGGTAAGACAACACGCGCGATTGAATTATTTCGGAGTCTTGACATGATTGTACTAACCCCCGACTCACCGACTCGCCAGAGAGATGAAAGAAAGAGGTGTCAAATCTCATACCTATCAGTTTCTTTCGATGGAAGGGAGATGCGTGGACACCTGAACGAATGGATGAAAAATATGTTCCTAAGATTATTATCTGGGACGAAATATTGACGGTATCCGTTGACGTATAAAAAATTTTTCTTCACTGGTTATTGACTCGGAATACTGCTGTTATCGTGTGTGGCAATCATGGTCAACCACCACCTTTTTGTCGTTGAATCGCCACATGACTGGTTAAAAGAATTTGTAGATTATTATGAGGAAATACTTCATGTTCATAGAGCTATTGATGAATCGCTGAAAGAGTTTAAAAAGCTACTCAGACTGCATCCTGATAAGATTCAGTGTGAGATAATGCGTAAGGTAATTCCAAAGACTACGATGAATGATTTTTGGAATTTGTGGAGGCCTGCTGATTTGATAGTTGCAAGTCGGAAGACAGTTCGTGATTCACTTCAGCAAGAATTATTTCTGTTACATAAAGAGAAATTTTCAGATCTACCTGTACCATTGTGTTATCGCAAAGAAAATATTGATATTGAAATTCCAGGACGCTTGGTAGAACCAAGGAAACAAAACCTCGTTCATAATGATATTGTCGTTGTTCCTGTCAATGTTGTTGAGACCGCGTTAACGATGGATAAATCTCCATGGACTCTAGGATATTCTATAACTATACATTCATCACAGGGATTAACTATTTCAGATACTAATATGTGGATTGTCGATGATCGTATCGAATGGTCAAATTCAGTTTTTTTAGCGGTGTCGAGAGTCAGAAGAATGTCTCAGCTACAGAGATTTATCATAGACTGCGCAGTGAATAATAATCAAACTCAAGAAATCAACGAGGATGTAGCAAGGAAAAAAATGAGCTGGTTATCAGCGATGCGATAAAAAAAATAAAATAAACGCGACGCTGATCTTAATATTAAATTTATCATAACAATGAAAGAAAAATAAAATAATCATTGTGCTCGCTGTAGCAAAGTAATGTTGTGGCAGATTTCTCCTAATGACTAACGACAATTTACCGTGGATGGAATTAATACTAGTCTCGGCCACACACGCGACAATGTGATGCTGACCTGTATTGAGTGTAACTGACGTCGAGGAGCCCGTACGAATCATCCTTCACAAAAGTGAAGACGGTGGTAATTGTGTATCTTCAGGAATTACTTGTAATTGTTCTCGTACGAATTCACGTTGAGGAGCAGTTGAATCTAGTTTGTAGACTGCAGGTCTACCCGTAGATGTAACCACGCTGGAAATGTTATGTGTGGTTACACTCCAGATTGGGTCAGTCGCTCCTATTTTTACCCCCTCCCTCAAGCTCCCCGGCTCATATAATTATCTGACAGTCACATTACCTAGTATTGGTTGTTTTGAGAAAGAGTCATGTCGTTGTACTTGTATGTTTTTCTTCGATATTACATTGATAGCTTTCATAGAAATTCCACGAGTAATTTCATTATTTAATGCAGCTATCCCACTTTGTTCAAGGATATTTCCTGCGCATATTGATATCCAAACAATCGCTCAGCAAGTGTTCGATTAAATCGCTCTACGATTACCTCATCGCGATGAACTGCGGTGTGTCCTCGTCTGATTTTGACGTTATGTTGTCGCATCAACGATGTTACTGCACCAAAAAATTCTTTCCCAGGATCAGCTTGTAGCAACTGTGGCCATCGCAAGGACCCTCGTCGATAAATTCGTTCAAACGCTGATGCAACTTCAGTTGCTCTCTTTGTTGATAGTGTTTCTGCTTCTTTATATCTACTTGCAACGTCCACAACAGTCAACGCGTATTTGTATGTGCGCGATTGACGTCTACCAGTGTTATTAGTATCATGTGGTAAAAACAAAAGATCTGCCTGATGAACTTCATTGGGAGTACTGACATCAAAATGTGCGTACTGAATTTGTTTAGGTAGTGGTAGATAAATTTGCCTTATTGCCTGTCGTGCTAACCAATCTGCAGCAACAGAACGTTCGACACCTGCTGCATCTGCAAGTTTACTAATCGCTGCTCTACCCCTCCAATATCCTCTTGGGCTATAATAAAAATTGAGTCCATTATTATGATAATAATCGGCAGACGAATTACCGGCCTCTAGCATTAGTGTACCTTTCATCGCAGATCTTATCAAAAATTAGCAAGGGATTCTCTAAGAGAATTATTTTTTACAGACTTTAGAGTGTGAATCAACTTCACGTCTGCAATATGTCGTTGTTGTAAATCTGGATTTTTATACGCGACATCATGAACGTGGCACACTTGATCAGTCGCGTTTATTGGATACTCTCCAGATCTTGGTTGATCTTTCTCGTTAAGTCGGATATCAAGTCGGGTTCAAGGACCACAATAATTATATCCAGGAGGATGCTTCTCGCCAGGATACTTATCCCATGGAGCTCCTGGTAATTTTCCCAGTGAAGCAGCGTTATCTCCACCTGTTTCATGAGAGCTAAATTTGTATTTTATGTACCACATTTCACACACTTGCCTGTAAGTGCATGCTTTTTATTTCTCGTCTTTATTGTTTTTAATCCAATGGTGGGGGTGGGTGCTCTGCATCGAACACAATATAAATTCATATACTTATTATATTTCTACAATATGGCTATCATTGATTTCTTAGCGACACGAAAGCAAGAGCCAATCAAGCATAATCCAGCGCTACCAAATTCTATCTGAGCAATTATCATAGGTCCATCCGGTTCTGGTAAGACACAATTGCTGCTTAACCTGACTATGAGATGGCTCAAGTGAGATAAGTTGTATTTAGTGGCACCATCTGTGGATGATCAGCAATGCTGCAAGCTGCTTTAAGATTTTAATGAAAATGCAAAATTGTTGGATGAGGACGGCAATGATATTATTGATTTTATCACCGACATCAACTATGATCCATCTACGGATGATTTTGATTGATGTATTTATAATCTTGTATACGATGATGAGATGCTGGACAAACAATTATATCCAGCTTGAAAATTTTCTTGAGGCAGACACAAAAAGCACCGATATCATATATATTACTCAGCGATATGCACAAATACCTAAAGTGATCAGAGATAACTGGAATCTTCTGGTTGTCTTTAATGGTGTTGATATCCACACACGAAGAAACATCCATCAGACTTAATGTTCAGGAGACATGGATATGATTAAGTTTAAAAACTTCTTCTCAAAAGCACAAGCGATTCCTCATTAGCTGGTTAGCGTTATTGATGCTTGTATTTTCATTTTTGTAGAAAGCTTTATTTTCAGAAATGGACTGCTCTAAAAAAAAGGGTCTGTTCACCTACTCTGCTGCTCCAGTATTATATCCGCAGCTGGTTCTTGATGTCCATTTATTCTCAGTGAAACTGAAGTAACATCAAGTTTGTCAAATATCATTGTGCTATGTAATTGTGAGCTTACTCTAGCAGTATCTTGGAAAGCAATAAATTTATTTCGCGGCGCAGAGACACCTTGCTGTGATGCTATCTGCCATGTGAATAAACCATTAATGTTACTTTGAACACTATCTGTGGTCATTGTCAACCATGATAATGTTGATTTACCACCTGAATCCATAAAAGAGAGCAGCCGTTGTTCTTCGGTCAATGACGGTATCATTGTTGGCATCCACAACGGAAGTTTTGTCAGTATTACTTTAGCTGCGTCACCGACAGGACGCCAGATTGCATCATCGTCGGTAGCCTTTCTTACAGCTTGGTTCCAAAAATAACCTTTCTGACATTTCTGCAAAATCCAAAGATGTGGGACAGTGGAATTGCACATGAAAATCTTGTACTTCCATTTTTCAGCATTGATCTACGCGCTGAGAATCCTAAGTTGAATTCTGGATTAGCACCATGAACCACCAGAGCCACATTAGCGTCAGCATTGTCGGCATTGTTTCTTGGTCGTCTTATATCATATGGTCTGTTAGGGTGGTCAGTATATCCGTCACAAACATCATTGATAGACCAGCTGATCTTGAATAATCATCGGAATATCTTGCTAGACCCAATATCGTCGTGGCAACGTAGACGTTTTGCAGGTATGATTCGATGTTTCTTCCGTCAATGCTATGCATAGCACTGATGAACAATGCCATTATTAACAAAACCAACTCTAACATCAGCTCCATATTCAGTATTATCTGTTTTTAGAATTTCACCTTCTGCTTCAATAAATGCTTCAGTGGGTTAGAAATATCTGCTTGTATCCTGAACTTGCAGCTCAATCCTTCCACGTTGATTTGGCTCTCGTGCATCATACAAATAATATTGATAATCACATACCGATTCATCTTTGAGGACTGGAGCATCCATGTCGAATGCGGGATCAGATACACATTTCAACATTATTATACTTTACTATCGTCTAACACGAAGACCACTTCCTGCTATTAGACTAGCAGTTATAATGTTTTTCTTTTTCTAATTCTACCAGTGGCAGGGGCACACCAGCCAACTCTGCTAGTTTTTTATTTGCAGCTTGATTTATTATTTTTACTAACATTTGCAGGCATAACTTCGGTGCTAGGTAATTTTACTGGCTGAGGTTTACGTCGTATTAATCGTGCTAGTCTATCTTTGATTGCTGAGAATGCTTTCCTAGCAACATCACCAACAACACCAATACTTTTATCACGAACAACATCAATAGCTTACATTCCCAGTTGCTTTGCAATCGGTATTGCTTTTGGGGCTATCCTTCTGACTAGGCCCTGAACAACATCACCGAGTCCATCTCCGTAAATCGCTGTATATGTCAGTAATCACAAATTTATCACCCTGACCATTACAGATCTATGCTGAGAATTATGTATCATCATATTAGTTTCCTGTCACTGATCTGCATCAGTCACTGCGGTAATGATCAGTGATTTCATCAATATGGGACTGAGAAACATTAATATCCATTATACCGCCTATAAATAATCTCTGACCAATAGCAGCTGCTTCATTAATAATTTCTGGGTTATTATTACCAGCTCGTCTCCACCAATCAGAATTTCTAGTCTATCAACATCGGCAAGAACGTTATTGGGGCATGGAGTAATAAGACCACCCCAATCACTAGCGTTGGACAGACCACTTCCAGTTGTTTCATCTGCTTTTTTCTTAATTGTTGTTAAGACTGATTTCTTTTCTTTTTATATTTTTTAAATCGCAACTTCATTTCTTCTTCTTTTCGTTTCCTTACTTGTTTTACTTGTTTAATACACTCATCTACTGCCTGGTTAAAAATGTTAAACTGACTAACATCTTCATCAGATCTAATCTGAATAGTATCAGTAGCGATGCGATATACATCCTCAACCCAATCGGAAGGTTTCAGAATTTTAACATATTCGGGTTTTACATTCTTATCTCTATCACCATATCCAGACGTGGCAATAATAATTAATTGGTTTGGGGTCTTGTTAGCGGCAATACCTTCCGGCGTAGGATCAACTCTTTTGATCTAAATATAGTTTGTCAATTACAAGTAGATAAACCACAAATTTACCTCAATCTAGGTCACTACCTGGTAACAAATGAACACCATCAATTGGCAAATAAGTCACTGCTCCTATAATCACAGGTCCTGAGACTAAATCTGATGCCAAATTAACACGATGAAGAGGAACATTAACAACGTTGCAATCAACTCTGTGAATAAGAACACTTTCATTAGAAGAAGACATCTCAGAAAAGGCAAGGTACCTGATAATAAAAGACTCTGAGAACCTTCTGTGTCACTTAATATTTTAATAGGGATATGATTCTCAGAATTACTAATAAGTGATGTATAACCCTTCAACATGAACGGTTCATAATTCTCCATAACAAACTCATACCAGGGTTTGTTTGACCCAACTAATGTATTGCTTTCAATATACAAACGTGACTTTGACCTCTTAGAAATAAGAGCATTTGGAATAGCCCTGTCTTCATTCTGTTGCCTAAATTTCAACATATAACATTCAGAGATAACGTGCCCTTTCTTTTCATAATAAGTGCAAGTTTGAAGGGATAATGATGTCTGATCAGTCTTATCTGAAGTTTGATTCTTAATAGTTGTAAGATTTTGAGATTTGGAAGTATTAGCGTAAGTCTGAAATTGTTCATTTTAACAAAAACCTGCCGAGAGGAAGATTTATTGACAAATGAAACTTTTTGAGTCAAGGAATAGTCGACTAGCGATTGTCTTTTAAAAGCTGCATTTTTATGAGTTTCGGACCTTTTCTCATCAGGGTAGGTCTTAACGTCACTATGGACTCAATTCTCGAACTCTTCAATCAACATGAGTTGTCTGACGTTATCGTAATCTTTCTCAACCTTCTTGTCTGTGTACCATTTATTAAACAGTTTTTCTTTTTTCCACACAAAATCAACATGAGTCTGAATAGTTTTCTTTCTATAATTTCTAAGCCTTTGACGATATTCTTCAGGCACCAACTCATAACCTTTCAAGATACATTCCTTGACCACATCATAATGATAACTTTGTTCTAATGAGAGTGCAGGGTAGACTTCACGAGGTTTGCCAGTAAGAATAGTTTTATGATGACAAATTCCAATGCTCCCTTGGCTATTTGAAATTTCAGTTTCAGCAATTTTCTCATAATGAGGGAAATATTTATCTAACTCCTTTTCTTTAAAATGGGGTACCAATTTAATATTTTTGGTAGCATCAAAACCTGGAGTTGTGTATACAGGAGAAGAGTGTGTTCTACTTGACAGTTCTAATTCCTTTAATTTAAAGTGCATTTCCCTATCATCTCTTGCATTTGCGTTTCTCTCTATTCCTTTTTGTATTAGCATTAGCATTTCTCTTGCACCTTTTTGAATTTCCATTTCATCATGATCTTTTACATTTGCATTTTTCTCGCTTCTGTCTCTTTCTGCATTGCATTTTCATTCCATTCTGCTGAAGCTATTCATAATTCAACTTCCATCTGGTTTCTCAACTGCAATTCTCTTAATTTCCTCTCCAAAATATTTTTCAACTCTTACTTCATTAAAGAAGCCTTCGTTTCAAAGAGATTATATTGTTTGGCACGCTCAAGCAAGTCATCCTTTTTAAGGACTCTAGTCCTTCCTGGGTAGGATCGGAAACACATTTTTCTACATTAGATGTCATGGTGAAAGCTTGTTGGTCTCACTATAACTTTCCCAAATATGTTAAATTAAAATACCAGAGTTATGACAAATTCAACCTAAAAGGGCTGTTATCAGGTCAAGTGTTGGGGGTGGGTGGGTGGTGTTTTCCAAAATTTCAAAAGGGTCCTGACTTTCCTCGAAACGGCACCAAAGGAAAAGTCTGTGTATATTTACTCACAGTGTGCACAATGCCCAATAACGTGCGCAAAAATAAAAATGGCCAAATATAAAGTGACAAGTGACTGTACGTTTGTGTGAGTTTGTACGTTTTTGTTTTTTAGCCCGGGGGTACGGAAACACCAGAAACACCCTCCCCTGATCCGGCCATGCGCAAAGTGAAATATAAGTTTAAAAAACAATTGTAATGTCACTGAAATATTCTAATCTCTAAAATATTAGATCTCTGAGATACTCAGATCTCTGAAATATTGAAATCTCTGACGAGTAACCTAATTTCTATGTTACGTCTCTATGGTCTTGAAATAACTAACAAGAAAGGGCACAAACCAATAAGTCTTGTATAACTGAAAATATAATTTCTTTTCCTAAAATCCAAAGTGAAAAAATAAAAATTACTTGCCGTATGGTAAATGCAATCCTAAAGTCATCAATAGTTTTATCATGTCCAAAAAGTATCGCGGAATTCAAATGAATTCCAGTGGTATTCCTAATGATGGTCAGGAATGTACTGACGTATCAACAGTACGGAAGAATCACTATGATATAGTTCCAAAATGTTTGTAAATGTATTCATTATTCCCGATACAGCTTTAAATCCAAGTGACTTCGAATAAATTCACAGTATTTCCGTCGCAGCTATTATTCCAATTAATTTAAAATATTTGAGCATTGTAAAATTCCAACGAATGATTAAATGCAGCTGCTTTTGCAACAGCAGGGGCTGCAGCGGCTATTAACCCTGGTGTGAGTGCAAGAAGTGGAAATATACCCCCCCCCATCACTGCCGTGTCCTTAATGACGCCCGCAGAAAGATCGAGACGTACACCAGTCGTTTTGCGTCATTAAAGTGTCTGAGTTGAAGTTCGGTCAGTGAGGGTTCTTGATGTCCATTTATCCTCAGAGAAACTTCACTAACCCCGAGAGTATCAAACACCATTGGGTTTCTCTCTTGATTTTCTACTCTGGAATTTTCCTGAAACGCGATGAATATATGTCATGGTGCTGACACCCCCCTGCTGTGATGCTATCTGCCATGTGAATAACCCAGCAACATTACCTGGAATACTGTTTTTGGTCATTGTCAACCATAACAACGTTGATTTACACCTCAGTCCATAAAAGAGAGCAGCTGTTTTTCTTCAATTAGCGATAGTGTCATTGTTGGCATCCACAACAAAAGTTTTGTCAGCCTCACAGTGCCAGCATCAACTGCATTGGGTCGCCATATTGCATCGTTGTCGTTGGATTTTCTTACCAGTACCACCGTGTGTTTAGTACCAAATATAACTTTTCTAACATGTTTGCAGAATCCAGATGTGATAGCGGAATTGTACATGAAAATTCTTCATCATTGTTTAACATTAATCGACGTGATGCAAATCCCAAGTTGTAATTTTCATTCATCGATGCGACTTCAGTTCCAGCGGCATTCAGTCTCACGTTATTACTCTCGGGGTGATCAGTGGTATCTCTGGCAAACATCATTGACGGACCAAATGACCTTGAATAATCGTCGGAATATCTTGCCAGACCCAGTACTGTCGTGGCAACGTCAACATTTTTGATACACGATTCAATATTCTTTCCGTCAATCATGTAAGTGGCACTGTTAAATAACGCCATGACACCATTGTTAACAAAACCAGGTCGATCTAAAAGTCCATATGCTGTATCATCTGCTTTCAAAAGTTTTCCTTTCGATCTCAAAAAATGCCTTAGCGAGCAGGAAATACCTTGATGTATCTTAAACCTGTAGTTCGATTCGCCCTCGTGCGTTAGGTATGCATTCATCGTGCGAATAATATTGATAATCACGTATCGATTCATCTTTAAGGACTGGGGCGTCCATGTCAAGTGCGGGATCAGATACACGCTTGAATATTTTTGTTATTAATTCATTATCGTCTAACAAGAAGGCCATAGTGGATTAATCCACCGCGGGTCAACCTACTCCCCGCTACTAGACTTGCGGTTATATTTTTTTCTCTCTCCAATTCTGACAGTGGTACGGGTGCACCAACTAACGCTGCCAGCCGCGCATTTGCAGCTTGATTTATTACTTTACTGACATTTGCTGGCATCACTTCAGTGCTTGGAACTGTAACTGGATGTGGATTTCATCTGCGTATTAATCGTGCTAGTCGTTCCTTGATCACAGAAAATGCTTTACTAGCAACATCACCTACAGTACTAATACCTTTATCACAAACAACATCAATAGCTTTCATTCCTAATTGCTTTATGATCGGTATCACTTTCGGGGCTATCCTTCTGAATAAATCTTGAATAACATTACCGAGTCCATCTCCGTAGATCGCTTTGTATACAGGCAATCGTGAATTTATCACTCGAACCAGAGTAGGTCAACGTTGAGTATTGTGTATAATCATGGTATTTTCCTGTTAGTGATCTACCGGTAATTGTGATTAATCATGATAATAATCGTCGGAAATCTCATCAATAAGTGACCGATAAACATTAATATCCACAGCACCACCAGTAAACAATCACTAACAATAGCCACTGATTTACTGATAATTTCAGGGGAATTATTACCAGCTCATTGCCCACCAATTAATATCTCTAATCGATCAACATCAGCAAGGACGTTACTGGGGACGGGGTAACAAGACCACTCCCTCGAGTGGCAAAACCACTTCCAGTAGCACTAGGATCAAGATCAATATTATACGGCCATTCTAGTGATGTTGGTCTCGAAGCTGGAGGGTCTCTTTCTGCTTCTGCTGTTTCCTTCCTGCATTGTTAGCCCCTGCTGTGTCAACATCAGCAGCGATACAATATATATATTTCTGCCAAACCTCACACCTTTTTACACTTGCAGCATACTCAGTTTTCACATATTTTCCCTGTTGGTTAAACCCAAATACAGCAATTTCAAGAATTGGGCTTTATCCCTGATAGCGGCAATACCTTCAGTGGTAAATTTATTTATCATCTCGACTCTTGCTGACCGACGTTTTGTTTTTTGTGTACGATCTTCCTCGTCCTCGTGAATTTGGGTTCTTTCTGCGATTTCCCCAGTGCTATAGTGGTTTGCTCTAACGCTGGAAGAAGACCCTTAGTAGCCTCTGTAACCGGTTTATATAATTCTGCTGCACTTTCCACAAATCCATCCCTTGCTTCTTGTCATGCCTGTAATTGTTGTTTGACAAAAACACGGACGGAGAGATATTTATTAATCGTATCTAATCACTATCGTGCTAGTTTAGTTGTGCGGGATTCCATAGTCTGTGCAGACTCGCTCATTATTATTGATATACTACTGATTTAATTACAGGCCACACTCTCTGTCGTCTTATTTAATCCCCTGCACACACACGTTCACTCGCTGTCGCTACAATAACCACAACAACCAAAAAATCACTTAAAGGCCGGATGAGTTGTCGCTCCGTGCTTGACACTTCAAAACAATAACAAACGCGGGCGACTGCTCTAACTTAAAACTGGCTTGTTCTCACAGTCGGTCTCCCAATGGTGCGGGAAATATTTTACTTACACAATACCAGGGCCAAGGATCGCATCATTTTGCTTGCTCGCTGTATTGGATTTGATTTCACTCACGGTTGGAGGATTTGGCCCCCCATAGCAGTAGGGAGGGTGGACTGACGGATGACTGTATTGAGTTCAATAAACAAACAGTCTATAGAAATGTATAGACACAGTAGCGCAGCAAAATAGCAGACAATACACGTAGAAACAGTGATTTTACAAAATACACTACTCCCTCGATCACTCGCGAACCTGCTTATAACGCGGGGTCAGGCGTGGATCCCATTTTTTAAACCAGAAAATACCCAAAAAATTTATCCCTATTTATTGAACTTGAAGAAAATCGTGATCAAAATTACCTACAAAAACTTTGATATATCACTCGTTTTGTCATTGAAAACGGTAGATAGGACCTGGAAATTTTAATCAACATTATGAAATATCAAATTTAAAAATAAGTCATACAATTTTTTACATTTTCTTTCCAAACAGTCGTACACCGCAATTAACCATATGTAAGGAAATTTCGATCAATGAAAATGTCACTTATGCTGAGTGGAGGCAGTACTTTTATAAATAAATACAAATTAAGTAATTTTTTTATCAATTGAAATTTATGTTCTAGTTCTATCTTTTAGTTCCTTTTAAGTGTAATCATCATAAATGCAATGTGTCCTCTTGTAATTAAACGTAAAATGTGTCAATCTACAGTAACAGCTATGTCCGCGAGCGTTTCTCTGAGAACATAATTAGGTGCCGACCGTGTTTTGATAACTGACTTGCGGAAGTATTTGTTGTATTGTTGCACTGAATTAAAAGCTGGCCTCCTTTGTTTTATTACGTTAATTATGTCTTTTGAATCAAATAAAGGAGCTGGAATAAAAGAAAAGTTAAAAGGCACGAAAATCCTACAAACTCAAAATCTAGCGGCCCCGGTCATATATCGGGTGAACTCACTTCATTTGATCAGTCACTTTTATAAATGTTATTGTGTATGTAACATAAACTACCTTAAATTAACCGACTAATTGGTAACTGTGATCAAAGATAGCAAGGCAACCAAGCGAAAAGAATACTTCGTAAAATAAAGAGCTTGGTTTCACAGATACGGACCATTGTGGGCAAGCTAGTTTCTGAGAATTCTTGAACTGGCACTTAGAGATATCCTCAAGGATGATAAGAAGTTTTATTATTACTTCCAATGAAATCAAGACATTAATACTGTACTAACTGAATACAAAAATTGAGATTCGTAGACGATTGTCTCACGAAATAAATCTCGCTTGTTTTTGAAAAAAAAGGAATCTTGTTTGGTGGTGTATCGACAGTTAGTCTAGTTTCCCGCTCGCTTGATTCCCGATTTGGCAGGATACTATTAACTACCACTCCGGGAACCAGACTCATCAAGAAAACAAAAAGCAGTGACGGAATACACAGATGTTTTCGCGGACACGTGATGGTTGTTGAAAACAGTTGGGACGATCTTTCATATGTTGGACATTTTGAAAATAAATGTTATTTAAACAGAATAACAACTTCATTATAAAAAGCGCGTTATTTAAAATTATTATCGACGTGATTGTAAAATGAGCATTCAGTCATTAAGCGGCACCAGTTCCCTAACCCCGACCCCCACCCCCTCCGCTGTTTCCTCGATGTCTAAGCGAATATTTCCAACTTTGGAGGTCCCTCGATAACTCGCGCCCTCGCTTATAGTGCGGTCTATGTTTGTGGACCCGTTGTGCGCGAGTTATCGAGGGAGAGGTGTAAATATCAAAATGAGGCCATAGGGTCCGCACTACCTGCTGATAAACTACTTCATGGGTTCGAGTCCAAAAAGCGAAAAATGCAATATTGTTATGAGTCTAGGCTCTTACAAAAGTAACAGAAAAGAGTGAGAACAACAAGCTTTGTAAAATTTAACAATAATTTATTTCCCAAGAATACCAAGTGAAAAATGAGAAAAAAACTTACGGTTTTACGAATCAAATCCAAAATTAATCCAAGAATTAAAAAATAGAAGTCATATTAATAAGAAGTCCTGAATGAAACGGAGTTCGAATCCCGATGAAATCCAAAATGGAAGACGATGACGTCTGTTGTAACCTTCAAAGTGTAGATTTATGTGTCAACAGTTTCTTGTTGAATGACAGGAAATATTAATCCAGTTTGGAATTCCTTATAAATAGAATGTGAATATCTTTGCCCAAGAATTTTGTAGGAGCACTTATGTATTTCCAGGGAAAAGAAGCACTTGAAATTCAATAAAATAAAATTTCAACTCAAACTGGTCACAACATAACTTAATGTGTCACTTGTTTGGAACCCGGCTGCCTTATCTCTATCAAAACAACAGTTATACACTAATTTAAGACGCAAAACAGATTCCCGGATGAGCGTCAATTTTCTAGAAAAAGTAGAAGTTTGTAACAATAAACACATGTTTCATATCACGTACTCCATGTATGGCCTTGACTTAACTTAATGATTCTTACTCTGAGAAAGAATTTAAAAAATATTAAAAAAAGTTGTTTATCAAAACTGTCACTGACTCTGAAAGAAGGTCAGAAACTAGATACAGTGTTTCTATTATTATGTGTTTATCAGTGAAATAAAATTAAAAAAAAACAAAAACAGGTCAAACAGAGCTAAACTCAATTCTGGACAATATCAAATCCAGTGAACAAAGTTACATTACAATAGCATGAAATGGAATAAAAAACATTAAAACTAACAAGCAAATAATTAAATTAAATAGACATAACACATCCCCCCATAAAAGAAAAAGAAAGATTTATATAATAAAGCCTTCTTTTTACCATATGTCAATTATGCATGAGGTTTATTAATAACATAAAAAAAATCTTATGAATGATAAAAAGTATACATGAAATAATGTATTTCTATACACGGGAAAGTGCATCTGCCATTAAATTGTCTTTTCCGTTGATATGGCTTATGTCAATATTATATTCCTGTAACAAGAAACTCCAACTTAATAATATCTGATGTTTGTTTTTCATCTTGCCGATGAAAGTAAGGGGGTTGTGATCACTAAACACAACAATCGGAGAAGGAGCTGAACTAATGTAAACTTCAAAATGTTGTAATGCCAATATCAAAGGCAAGCATTCCTTCTCGATTGTAGAATAATTTCTTTGGTGCCTATTTAATTTTTTAGAAAAATAGCACACTGGATGATAAGCACCATTTTTATCTTCTTGAATCAATACTGCTCCAACCCCAACATCACTTGCATCAACAGACAGTTTAAATGATTGACTAAACTTTGGAGCTGTAAGAACTGGTACACTCTTAAGTATGGCCTTTAACTTATCAAAAGCCTCCTGACATTTTTTAGTCCAATGAAACTTGGTTTTCTAGCTCAGTAAATTTATCAGGGGTAAAGCAGTTATGGAAAAATTGGAATAAAATTACCGATATTATTCAGCCATACCTAAAAATCGCATCAGTTGCTTTTTACTGACAGGCACAGGGAATTCAGAGATAGCCTTGACCATAGCAGCTATAGGTTTAACTTGTTCGTGTCCCACGATATGTCCTAGAAATGTTACACAAGCACGGCAGAACTCACTTTTGGATAAATTAATTGTCAAACTTGCATCAGTGAGTCTGTCAAAGAATCTCCGAATTGTTGCTAAATGTTCTTCCCAGGTGTCGTTGTAGATGATGACATCATCGATGTAAGCATCACAATTATCTAGACCAGAGATAATCATGTTCATTAATCATTGAAAACTACTTGGCGATCCTTTCATCCCAAACGGCATCATTTTATATTGATAAACTCCATCTGGATTCACAAATGCCGAAATTTTCTTTGCCCTTTCCAGCAGTATAATTTGCCAAAATCCTTTCAGAAGGTCAAATTTGATGACATACTTTGCATTTCCAATTTTATCAATGCAATTGTCGATTCTTAGTAATGCAAATGAATCTGTTTTAGTCACACTATTCACTTTTCTATAATCCGTGCACATGCAGAAAGTTTTATCTAGTTTCGGCACAGGTATACATCGTGAACTCCAGTCAGTTTTACTAGGCTCTATCAAATCATTTTCCAGCAAATACTGAATTTCTTTTTTCACGTATTCCTGTTTGAGAGGGTTCATTCTGTATGGGTGTTGTTTTGCAGGTTTGGAATTTACAATATCAACGTCATAGTAAATTTTGCTTGTTCTTGTAGGAACATCTGGAAATAGGTGCTCATATTCAAATACTAACTGTTTAAGTTCATTCCTTTCTTGTTGTTGCAAATGTGAAAGTTTCTGGTCCAGATTATTCATAATTTCTGAATTCCGAAAATGTGTTGCTCCAAAATCAATAGAATCCGATAGCATTCCTTCATTTAAATCCTCACTGAGTAGGACAGGTACAACTAAATTAATTGCATGATTAACCTGGCTATCTCTCTCAATATCCTGGTACTCCTTTAATTTATTTACATCCCAGAAGTCCTATTATTATAATTTAACTCATTCATTTTCTTCTTAACTTTATAAGGGCTGTAATACCTAATCTGAAGAAAATTTTGAAGAATGAGGAAGAGAGAAAGAACTCTATTACCAGACTCAAAAGTTCTCTCCGCTGAAGTTCTGTCAAACCATAATTTCACTTTTTTGCTTCAACTGCTGGATGCCAAATTCAAGCATAACTTGTTGGAAAATTCCAGACATAAAATTTGACTCTTGATCATATTGGACAGATTTGGAGAGGCCAAATTGAGTAAAAGAATTTATCAAAACTTTTACTATTGTTTTAGTTTTAATATTCCACAAAGGAATTGCCTCTGGGAATCTTGTTGAAGCACACATTATGGTTAACAAGTATTGGTTGCCTGACTTGGTCTTAGGTAAGGGACCGACACAATCTACCATTATTCTGCTAAATGGTTCGTCAAATACAGGAATAGGTTGCAGATGAACCTTAGGTATCTTCTGATTGGGTTTTCCTACCATAATTTTTGGCCAGTTTAAGTGATTGAAGATCTTGTGATAAGTTGTATTAATCCATAAATGACCAGCCAAAGGAGTTTCATGGGCCAGACTAAGAATTTCCTGTCTGTACGATTGCGGAACTACAATTTGATAGTTCACTGACCGCTCGTCACCATCAGGTACCTCGGGAGGTCTCCATTTTCTCATAAGTATTCCATTTTTAATGAAATAACAACAGGTACTTCAGTGGCTTCAGTTTCACTAATGGCCCTTTGAAACAAACAGGAGATCTCAGGATCTTTTTCCTGTTTGACGACAAGTGATCATCGTTTGTCACCCTGATTAAAAAAAGAGAATGAGTAGTTAAAAGAGGATCACTGTGATCAATACCCTTTGAGTGATCCGAACAAGGAGTGAAAGTGACCTCATCAAAAGCCTGACCAATACATGTGTCAGCTAAAGGAATACTTTTCTCATCAACATCATTCTCAAGACCTTTCTTTGCCATAGCTCTAGTAACTGCACACGCTGGGTATAAATCAGAGAATTCTTTTTCAATAGGATCAACTTTCTGATCCAAAGAAGTCTTGTCAGTTACAAGTGGATTAACCACAACCTCATCTCCAGCTAGGTCATTGCCTAGTAATAAACAAATGTCCTTAACAGGTAAAGAAGACACTCTTCCGACTGTCACGGGTCCTGAGACTAAGTCTGATGACAAATTTACACAATGGAGAGGAACATTAGCAAAGCTGCACTCTACTCCCTGAATAGAGACACTTTCATTAGAAGAAGGCTTCTCAGAAAAAGGCAAAGTACCTGATAATAAAAGACTCTGAGAAGCTCCTGTGTCCTTTAAAATTTTAATAGAGATAGGATTGGCCAAATCATACAAGAGTGATATAGAACCCTTCGACATGAATTCTCCATAAAAAATCAGACTGGGGTTTGAGAGACCCAACAAATGTATTGCTTTCAATACATGACCGTGACCATGACCTCTTAGAAATAAGAGCATTTGGAATAGGTCTGTCTTGATTCTGATGATTATTTTTCAATCTGTAGCAATCACAAATAACGTGTCCTTTCTTTTTGCAATAGGTACACGTAGGAAGAGATAAGGATGTCTGATCAAGTTTATCAGAAACTTGATTTCTAAAAGTTGTGCCAGATAGAAAGTTAGAAGGGCTCATATTAGGATGAAATACTTTTTACCAGAAGACTGCTGAGTGGAAGACTTGCCTACAAAAGAAAATTTTATGAGCTAAGAAATACTCATCATCAGTACGAACAGCATTTTCCAAGGTTTCGACCTTATGCTCATCAAGATAAGTCTTAATGTCACTATGGACACAGTTCTTGAACTCTTCAAGTAATACAAGTTGTCTGAGACTTTCATAATCTTGATCAACTTTCTTGGCTAAGCACCATCTATCAAATAACTGCTCTTTTCTCTTGCAAATTTGACATGAGTTTATCCAGCTTGTTTTTTATAGTTCCCGAATTTTTGCTGATAAGCCTCAAGGACTAACTCATAACCCTTTAAGATGCATTCCCTAACCAGATCATAGTCAGCACTTTGCTGCGGTGACAGTGAATTGTAAATATCACCAGCTTTACCAGTAAATACACATTATAATAACAGAGTCCAATGCTCCCTTGGCCATTTCAAATTTGCAGCAATTTTTTCAAACTGAGGAAAATATTTGTCCACTTCTTTTTCTCTAAAAGGGGGCACTACACTAATATTTTTACTAATATCAAACTTAAATTTGTATGTAAAGTGTGAATGTGCTTTTCACTTGCCAGCTCTAATTCCCTTAATCTAAATTGATAATCCCTTTCTTCCTTCTCTCTTTCTCTCTGCAATTCTATTTGCATCTGCATTAGCTTTTTTCTTTCTGTAACTGCATTTGTTTCTCTCTCTCCTCTTTCTCCAATGGCATTTGTTTCTCTTCTTTCTGTAACTGCATTTATTTCGCTCTCTGCTCTTTCTCCAATAGCATTCGTTTCTCTTCTTTCTGAAACTGCATTTGGATTTGTTTTCCTCTTTATCTTTCTGAAGTTCAAGCTTTCTTAACTCTATTCCATCTTGTATTTTAATTTTAATTCCTTTACTTTTATGTCAGAGTCTGATACAGACTTAGTGATCAAAACCAAAGCACTTTTATCCAAAACATTCTTTTCCACCAAATACAGGACCAAAATATTTTATATTTCTTGCTTCTTTAAAGAAGAGTTTACTTCAGAAAGATCATATTTTGTGGCAAGCTGGTGAAATTCATCTGTTTTCAAAAAGTCTAACTGTTCCTGGGTAGGATTTGAAAGAACGATCTCCACTTTAGATGATATTGTTAAAAAAGCCTGTTGATTTCATTAAAGATTTCTAAAATGTGAAATAATACTTGGGATTCAAAAAATTCTGACACTAGGGGAATTTAAATTTTAAAAAACCCAAAGTTTTCTGAAATATTGTAGCCCAAATTCATATATCCCAAGGACGAGCGCCCAATTTTCTGTTACGAGTCTAGGCTCTTACAAAAGTAACAGAAAAGAGTGAGAACAACAAGCTTTGTAAAAGTTAACAAATAATTTATTTCCAAAGAATACCAAGTGAAAAATGAGAAAAAAGAACTTACGGTTTTACGAATCAAATCCAAAATGAATCCAAGAATTGGAAAATAGAAGTCATATTAATAAGAAGTCCTGAATGAAACGGAGTTCGAATCCCGATGAAATTCAAAATGGAAGACGATGACGTCTGTTGTAACCTTCATAGTGTAGATGTGTCAATAGTTTCTTGTTGAATGATAGGAAATATTAATCCAGTTTGGAATTCCTTATAAATAGAATGTGAATATCTTTGCCCAAGAATTTTGTAGGAGCACTTATGTATTTCCAGGGAAAAGAAGCACTTGAAATTCAATAAAATAAAATTTCAACTCAAACTGGTCACAACATAACTTAATGTGTCACTTGTTTGGAACCCGGCTGCCTTATCTCTATCAAAACAACAGTTATACACTAATTTAAGACGCAAAACAGATTCCCGGATGAGCGTCAATCTTCTAGAAAAAGTAGAAGTTTGTAACAATAAACACATGTTTCATATCACGTACTCCATGTATGGCCTTGACTTAACTTAATGATTCTTACTCTGAGAAAGAATACCAAAAAAAAGTTGTTTACCAAAACTGTCACTGACTTTGAAATAAGGTCAGAAACTAGATACAGTGTTTCTATTATTAGGTGTTTATCAGTGAAATAAAACAAAAACAGGTCAAACAGAACCAAACTCAGTTCTGGACAATATCAAATCCAGTCAACAAAGTTATGTTAAAATAGCATGTAATGGAATAAAATTTTTTTTTTAAGTAACAAACAAATAATTAAATTAAATATACATATACATAACAATATAGATATATTGTCAGCTTAGGCGATAAATGCTATTACAGTGGAGTGAACCCGCAATGCATCGAAAAAAGACGAGATATGCTTAAATGGGTAACTGTAAACTTGTAAAAAAAAAAGTAACCCAGGTGCAACTTGCCTGGTCCTCCCTGAGCCCCAAAGAGCGTTCATTTTAAAGCGCCCGGGGTTCACATGGGGGTGGCGTGCTTGATTATAAATTAACAAACCAAAAACACTCTTTCGCTCTTAGCGATCCAAGAATTGGAAAAGAGAAAGAAAAATGGAAAAATAGAAAAGTTCCTCTGAATCTATAAAAATTCGCACTTAGCGATCCAATAATTGCAATGGAAAAAAAATACAACAATACAAGATTTGAGAGATATCCAGCTTCATTCAACCTGGTCACAGGCACTTGCTTTTGCTATTTTACTTTTAATTAGGTTAGATAAATTTGTCGGCCGCCATTTTTGGGGAGATGACCCCACCCACCCACCAATCCTCGGATTGGCCTTTGGATAGTTTAATGAGGCAGCACTACTTGGCTAAAACAACATTTTTCTTAGCCCCCACTTTGCAAAACGGGGCCTTGATGAGGGGCTCCCCCCCCCCAAAAAAAAATAAAATAAAATCGGACGTCATTTTATTTCGGTCTGACCCCCACCCCACCCCCTTGCTGCTTTTGGCACAAAGTCACACAAACACCCCTACATCATTCACAATGTAGAGTCTAATAATCTTGTATTACATGACTTATATATGAAATCGTATTGAAGAAAAACACTCAAACCTAACATTCCCTTGAATTTGAAATCACTGTACTGTCATATAACTTGTTCACTTAGCAAAATGGATTTGAGACTACAATCCTACCACGAAAACCCCCAACCAAATGTTAAACTATTTTTGATTGGCTACAACATGAAAGCTACTCCAGGTACTGTTGATGAAGAGTCCTTGAAGTAGTTCGCCTCAGGCTGTGATTTAATAATAGGATAGACCAGTCATTTGATGCACATTGGAGTAGGATTCTGTAGCTCACATCCGCGATAGGAACCAAAATGTCTCTGCTCAGAACCACTTAACATCTGCGCTGGGAACCAATGGCCATACCTAAAACGCGCGACGAAGCAATATTGAGTCCGGTACGTATGACATTATTCCGGATTATACTTAAACTTATTATTATTATTATTATTATTATTATTATTATTATTATTATTATTATTATTATTATTATTACTGTTGTTGTTGTTCATGACCACACTGCTAATTAAAGTTAAAAATATTATCGTTGCCCTATTATTGATATAGCAAAACTATTGGGAGCTTGTTATCTATTTAGGCCCTTTCATAATATTTAAAGATATCACATTTAACATTTAAGAAAATACCCTTTACTTGTTTACTGATTTACCTTATTGAAATTGAAAATTTTCTGATGAACTTACATATGATCAACTGCAGTTAGTTCAAAATCTAGATAAAACTGACAGAAAGTCTTCTACTAATTACCTGAATGGGAAGTGAATATATAATTTATTTCATACTGACGACAACGTTGTAGATTTTTGATGTTTTCATTTCTCATTACTTTTAAATTGACAATGTATTTCTTCTTCTTGCTTTTACAATATAGCAGACTGTCATCATCATCATCATCATCATCATCATCATCATCATCATTATCAACAACAACAATAACAACTACAACAAAACCCGATATGGCAGTAATTTATTACTTCATGCTGTGTGTCTCCACGTATATATTATTTAATTTGTTAATCTCCATATAAATCCTTCATATGACTGGTGGCTAGGCTGGCGTTTATATGAGATAATTCATGTCTCATTTAATCCAATATGTTAATGCTTTCTTTTCCTAATTCTGATCTTTATATGCGTACTGCAGTTTTAAAAAAAATAGTTACAAGTAAAGTGCTTATACTTATATCTCTGAGTAAAGTGATATTTGTCAAAATCTACAAATCACATGAATGTTTTAATTGGATTCCTTTTTTGATAAGAGAACTGACTGTCTTAGCAGTTGAAGAAATAAAAACTGTAGATCGGAAGAAAACTAAAGCAAATAATATCATCAGTATAAACAGCAGTAGTAGTAATGGTTTATAGTTCTCATTGACTGTCTCGGAATTCTCTCTGTGGATTCAGTTTCGAGAAATGTTCTTTTCTTATGCTTTTCATAGTTTAGTTTTTCATTCCAAATTATGCTATTTCTAGCTGAAAATGACCCTCTCCCCCACCCTCCTCTTGCTGAACCCACTACCTGTATTTTTATTAGTATTTAGTGCTTCGGTAAGGAATTTACCTCATCTATGATAACATTTCCGCTGGGAACCAAAACAACTTCATATATGAAATACCATTCTTTAGGTAACATATTTAAGAGGATATTTGAAATTCTGTGCGCTATATAAATCAACAAATTTCATACTTTTCGTGCTTCTCATGTTGTTTCACTTACATCAAAGATTCATGCACCTGAGCTATAAAGTACCGTACTAATTGACAAAGAAAATAATACTTCATAGATGGGCAGAACACTTTAACAGCATTCCCAATCAACAGTCATCTATCAGCGAGGAGGCAATTGATCGACTGCCCCAAGTGGAAATCAGCATAACACTTTCTGATCCTCCAACGCCGACTGAACCTTGCAAGCAACTGACCTAGTGTAAAATAGCAAAATACATGGAGCAGATGCTATACCAGCTGAAGTCTACAAAGTCGGAGGCTCGCACATGGCTCAGAACCATTCCGTCACCAATGGAGTCAAGCGGGGCAGTGTGTTGCCCCAAACATTCCGCCACTGTGACAGTGGGCTCGATATTAAATACTGGAATGACGGCAAGCTCTTTAATCTGAGGAGAATACAGCCGAAAATAACGTTACTGGAAGTGATTGTTCATGGTCTCAAATTTACTGCCGACTGGTCTCTGAATGCCAAATATGAATCTGACATGCAGCAGTGTATGGACCGTTTCTCTGCAGCTTGTGACAGTTTATGTCTCACAATCAGTATTAAGATGACAAAGGTGATAACCAACCTGCACAAGGAAAGCCTTACGTAGAGTCTACCAACACAGTAAATGTACAAAACCCTCCTGACAATGGACAAGTTCATCTGTCTCGGCAGCACGCTGTCAATTGCAGTCCACATCGATGATGAAACCAACGCCAGAAGTGCTAGAGCAAGTGTAGCCTTTGACAGAATACGTGCAAATGTGTGGGAGCACAAAGTATCGATTTACAAACAAAACGCAACATCTACAAAACCAACGTGTTGCCGACCTGGACGGTGTGCAGTCGCCATACGGAGAAACTGAATCATTTTCACATGGGCTGTCTGAGGAAACCGATGAGAATAAGATGGCAGGATAGTGTTCCATAGGTAGAGGTTCTCACACGGGAAGGCATTCCAAGCATCCACACTCAGCTGATGAAATCACAGTTGAGATGGGATAAGAGATAGTATTCATTTTGCCAAAATCAATTAAAACTCAAAAATGCCTTTTTACCCCTTGATGTACGTGTGCGAGTGCATGATTGCAGGTCCTTATTCTAAACATCAAAACCAGGAGACACTTACGTTTTTCTGTCTGTTATATTCTGGTACAAATTTTTACAATCCAATGTCACAACACTTTAAAAAGTTCATAGACTTCTTCTTTTTCTGTTTGCTCGCTCTCTCTCTGGTTTTTGAATTTCTTCACTTTCACAGGTTTTTCCTCCTCCTCTTCCTCACTTTTTTCTCGTCTTCTTTTCTTCTCTTTCTTCTCTTTCTGTACGTGTCGGCGTTCTCCCTTTGCCGAGGGCACCTCTTCTTCTTCCTGTTCGGAACCCCTCTCTACCTCCTGCTCCTGTTGTTTCTTAGGGCAATCTGAAGAACAATGTCCTTTCTCTTTACAATGATAACAGGTATCTTGACTTTTGTTTCTTTTGACAATTGTCTTGCTTTTTTGACGGTCTGGACATTCTGTAGCCCAATGCCCTTTCTTCTGGCAGTTATAGCAAGTATCTTGACTTTTATCTCGAAAGGAGGGGGAGTAGTCCGTTGGATTGTCTGAAGAAAACGTTCGTATGACACATCGCAAAGCTCTGATCAGAGGTTTTTACTCTCTTGGCTCTTCCATCGTTCTGGTCGGCTTGAGAGTGAAATGAGTACCGCGAGGGAAGGCATTGTCCCTTTTTTGTATACACTTACCTAACATGGATATAAAGAGGTCTATGGCGTTTCAAATGTAGTCATTTGACTTTTTGCAGTCAAGATGAAACGATCGCATCATTTCGTGAAGAAAGGAGAAGAAAGTAAGAGACAGAAACGTGACTTATCCCCTCGCACAGAAGCTGAAGTCTTTGCTCAAATTCATGCCAGTGATTTTGAAGATGACATGATTGAGTCAGAATCCAGACCCAGAGAGTCCACACCAAACCAAAGGCCACCATCACTAAACCCTGAAAAGTACTACCACATTCGAGAAACGGACATACGATCCTCTAGAAAATTTAGAACCACGGCCTACACGTACACGGTGAAGTTTAAAGATTTCAAGTCCTACGTACCTCTGGAGAAAGCAGAAGGGTTCATCACCAATGTGTGGGATTCTTTGTTAACCACACTAAAACAGCAATGTGAAGCCAAAGAAGGCGATCGCTTGAGACTTTCCATTCATCACGACAATTTGAAGTCCCCCGTTTGGATCGAGTTTAGCAGCGCAGCAGAATTGACACCTTCCAAAGTCATCGACAAGATTCAACACGTGCAACAATCCAACGACAAGTTTCACATCACCGATGGAAAAGCGACACTGTTCATGACCCACGTTTCTCTTTCCCAAGGGACCGGACAACGTAAATGGTGTTAACGGTGGACGACTTTCTTAGCATCAAGCGCAGCCTCGTTCAAATTAACAACCCTCAAGACAAGATGTGTTTAGCCCGTGCCTTCGAGGTGGGACGAACGTATGCCGACAAGAACGACACGATAGAATGGAAAAGAGACTGGGAGAAAATTCGAAAATCTAACCGAATCAAACAACGAAGAGAAGCAGAACTCCTGTTACAGAAAGCAGGGATATCCAAAGACACACCCTGTGGCATTCCTGAAATGCAAAGATTGCAAGACGTCTTGGCTCCACACTACAACTTAAAAGCACACCCTCAAGAAGTACGCGGACCTCTGTTGTTCCGAGGCAAAGATTTCAAAGACGGAAAATACATTCACGTCTATCATCACGATGAACATTTCGATACTATTACCAGTATCACCGGATTCCTGGGATACAGCTGTAACTGTGAGAAATGTGACTATGGCTATAACAATCGAGAGCAACACAAGCATTGTGGGTCGAAATGTGAGGGATGTTTGGCCTATGAACCCTGTCTTGACGAAGGACAACCACGAGTGCATTGCCCTACTTGTCAGTGTACGTTTGTCAGCCCTCAGGTACCATACGGAACAAATTACCGAACGTCTGAAAGTGACTTTGAACGGAGCCAAAATCATTTCCATGAAAGTGGGACAAGTGCAGTTTATAGATTCGATGAGTTATTTGGCCATGCCTTTGAGCCGAATGCCTAAAACGTTAGGAATGCCAGAAATGGCCAAAGGCTATTTTCCGAACTTTTTCGATACCGAAGCCAATCAATATGCTGTTCTATGCCATTTGCCTGAGGCTTATTACTACGACCCCGACAACATGCGCATCGAACAACGAGAAGCTTTCTACGTTTGGTCCCACACTCACGCCTCGGACCCCTTCGACTTTCAGGAAGAAATGTTAAAGTATTGTCGTCCCGACGTGGAAATTTTACGGCGTTGCTGTAGAAAATTTCGAGAACTGTTCATGGAACACGGAGGGATCGATCCTTTGAAAGAAGCATGCACCATTGCCAATGAGTGTTCCTTAGTGTACCGCCAACGATTTATGCCCGAAAACACCCTGGCTGTCATACACCCTCATACAACCAACTTTGTCAAACGTCAATACTCGTCAAAGCCCTACGCTGGTTACATTACTTGTGCAACAAGGAAGACAAATGGATCCAACACGCCAGAAACGGAGGAGGTTAAAAGACCATCGGAAGGTATTCGGTGGATGGTTGGGACTTCGAAAACCCCAAGATCGTGTACGAGTTTAACGGATGCTTATTTCACGGATATCCCATCCGTTACCTTCAACGTGACACCAAAAATCTGTTTTGAAAACGGACCATGGAAGACTTGTACCAGGCCACTTGTCAGCGGCGATTGAAGTCAGAACATCAAGAATACCAAGTGGTGGAAATGTGGGAACACGAGTACGATCACCGTTTGAAAACCGGTCTCGAGTTTAAACGCATCGTGGAAAGTTACAACCTTGTGGACCCACTGAAACCGAGGGACAATTTGTACGGAGGACGGACGAATGCCACCTGTTTTGCTGTACCAAGCCAACGAGGAGAAAGGAGAAGAAATCAGATACTTCGAAGTGTGTTCGCTGTATACTTACGTGTGCAAATATTGTCACTTTTCCGAAGGGCACCCGCAATTGCTGACGGAACATATTGACCTGGACAACATTTGACAATACGAAGGATTGATTAAGTGCAAAGTCTTGCTTCCCACGAACTTGTACCATCCGGTTTACCTCACCATTGCCACGGAAAACTGTTGTTTCCTTTGTGTCGTACTTTTGCCGAAACGTGCAACCAAGACCAACTTTGTCAGCACACCCAGGGAGAAGGCGTCTTGACGGTAACGTGGGTCAGCGTGGAACTGTTTAAAGCTCTGTACTTGGGATACCAACTGTTAGAAGTGTACGAAATTTACCACTTTCCCAAGACAGAAGTATACCCCAAGGGCGATGAGACTCAGAAAGGCATTTCCGCAGACTACGTGGATGCCTTTTTGAAACTGAAACAAGAAGCCAGCGGCTATCCTTCGTGGTGTCACACCCCCGAAGACCAAGAGAAATTTAAAGAGAAATACTGGGAGCAGGAAGGCATCGCTTTAGACCTCATCGAGAAAAATGAAGGAAGGCGATCGTTTGCCAAAGTGATGTTAAATTGCTTATGGGGCAAAATGGCACAACGACCGTGTTTACTCAAGACGGAGAATTTGACAGAGCCTTGCCGCTACTTCCAGATGATTCACGACAAAACCAAATACATGAAACATGTGGACGTCGTTCGCGAGGACTTGATCTTAGTCAATTATGAAGAAGAACTATACTTCGTAGAAGCCGACGAATTTGGAAATGTCATCAAGCAGCCTACGTGACAGCCCATACTCGCTTAAAACTGAACGAAGCTTTACACCAATTAGAAGATCGTGTTCTGTATTTTCACACGGACAGTTGCATCTACATGGATCGCCTGGGTCACCGACACACTGACATTGAAGGAGACCATTTAGGAGCCTGGACAGACGAGCACCCCAAAGACAAGATTCTATGTTTTGTGAGTGGCGGTCTCAAAAAATTACTGGTACGAATACCGAAACCTATAAGAAGTGCACCCCGAGTGTAAAGTGAAAGGATTGACTCTCAATTACCGCACCAGTCTAGGGTGAACTTTGGCGTATTGAAAGAAGCCTTGCAGTCACGACAGGATCGAAATTTTAAAGTTACCACCTACGAACCGCACAAGATTGTACGTTTACCCACACACCAAGTCGTCAGTCGGCCTTTGGAAAAAGTGTATCAAATCGTGTACCGGAAGCGAGTACGGCATCCCAACCACTTTACCTTACGGACACGCCGATATTGGTCAGCTTATAAAAAGGGACAACGTTCAAGACCGATAGTTCATTGTGACTACCAACACCAAGCGAGTAAGATGAATGCTAACAAACAGACCACACCATTCAAGTTCGATGATTCTCAAGTGGAGTGCGATGCTGTACCTTGCGATGGCAGGGATGCCGTACGCTGTGACCTTAGTGATTCAGTGCCACATGATGGGAACTTTGCTATGACTGCTACAACTACTACACCTACCATGGAAAGTGATGCTGTGAGTGTCAAGCCTGACTGATGCAAAAGCGATGACACGCATTATCGTGGACTCTTTACTGGTTTTCATGGTTGATTTCATCCTCCACGCGAGACCATGCGACTCATCGAAATGAACCTGTGAACGACGAATATTCGTTCCCTGTGCGTTTGCCTGAATACTGCGACTTTAATAGTTGATTCCAAACCTTCCGAGGAAAATGGCCTAAGTATCTGGGAGGACCTATCCCCGAAGAATTAGCCAGAGTCGGATTATCTACTTGGGTGATGGGGATAAAGTCAAGTGCTTCAGTTGCGGTGTGTCACTTCACGAGTGGGAGCAAAAAAGCTTCCGCTTGCTTGGAACATGCTCGATGGTCTCCGATTGTCATTACCTATCTTTAGTTGGACGACCCCAGTAGTCTCTAGATGGATACTTTACAAGAGAACAGTCGTGGCTTGCCTGTGGAGTTGAGAGAACGCACTTACCGAGAGTTGGTCAAAATGCAAGTGAAACGCAAACTCAGAATCATTTCTCTATTTTCAAACTATGCCCTTTTCCAAAGTAAACGAAGACTGATTATGGGAGAACACTACTTCAGTCACAAATATAAAAAGGTTATTGACCACGACCCAGTGATTCCTGATTCTTAAATGGATACTTTACAAGAAAACATTCGTGGTTTGCCTGTGGCGCTGAGAGAACGTATTTACCGAGAGTTTTCAAAATACAAGTGAAACACGAAGAACAATTGCATCCATTACATCACCGATGTTGGAACCACTGGTACCGGAATGCTATAAAAGGATTAATTCATGAGATAGCGTTACAATGGTCAGATATAGTTCAATTGGACGAGGACCAGAAGACTTTGGTTGCTACTCATCCTTCTACTTACAGCGTGGCCATACTACAACGAATTCCAGAGGAAGAGTTAGAGGATTACCAAAATCTTTTATGGTATCATATTTTGTCTGTAGAGGAAAATTCTGTGCAATGTGTAGAGTGTGAACTAGTGACTAAAACATTTGGATTTGCTACTGAAAAACGATTAGCTCTGTGCAAAATGTACACTAATTACCTCCGACAAAAGAAAGACATTTCTGTGAATATCCAGTTTAGAAGAGGACATTCAGAATCTACCTCTGGAACAGAGAGAACGCATTTACCGAGAGTTGGTCAAAATATATGTGAAACGCAAAGAACAATTGCATCCGTTACGTCACCGATGTTGGAACCACTGGTACCTGAATGGTATAAGAATACTGATTCATTTCAAAGTGTTTCATTGGTCTGACATTGATGAAACATGTGAGATTCATAGAGTTTTGGATGTCACTCATTCTACTTACAAGGTGATCATAATACACTGAATTTCAACGGACGAGTTAGAGGATTACAACAAATCTTTACAAGAACTGTTCTTTTTGGTTCAAGAGGAAACTTCTGTACGACGTGTGGTGTGTGAGTTAGTGACTAAACAATTTTGGTACGGTACTAAAATAAAACCGATGCTATTCAAAAAGTACACTTAATACCTTACACGAAAGAGGGTATTAAACTGGGTTACCATGCCTCGACCTATATCATTCGTGATACAACATATTCCATGGAAGGAAATCAATGACAGTATTCAAACGGTGGAGGATTACCATTGCATTTTATGAGGAATGTGCCCAATGAACTGGGGTCGATGTCTGGTGTGTGTCTTAGTGACTTGCTTTCTGGGATTTCGTTTACAAGCCAATTCCTTGTGGACTCTTTAGGAACAGTACATACCACCCAAAACATGAAAGTGGTCCCCTTAAATGTACACGAGAGACTCAGTCTGTTAAAAGCCTTGCGTTTTCATTTCGATACTTCTCGACCTCAACGGGAAAATAAGAGTCGTCAACTTTTAGTTACTGAAGATGTGCACGACGATATGTGTGTAACTTGTGACTTACAACCTTACCGGAAAGATATACGTGACTGGAAAAAGTTTGGGCTTCGAGGCTTGGACAAAGGAAGTGGCAAACTATGCCCAAGATTTGTGATCCTAAACGTTCAGTGAAAAAAGTAACTTTTAAACCTGTGTTAGTGACGTTGCCACAATATGAACCCGTCACCGAGGAAAACCACTCCCTTCATGACAGGACCGTAATCGGCATGGACATCCCCGAAAGACCATTCCGGGAGGACCCCTGCGTGACTGCACCAAGGAAGTAGACTCTAAGAACATTACACACTGTCCCTAGGACACCACACCTTGATCACCAAAAATGTTGTACAGAGACTTGTTTATATTCCACTTTGATCATTTTGATGTGTATTTTATCAATGTACTTAACCATTTGGCTTTTATGGTTTTTTCACTTTAGTGTTCACATTTAAAGTTTGCAATAAACGTGCCCTGAAAAAAGTATAAAAACTCTTGTCTTGTCTGTCTTCGTGTCAAAAGTGACATTCCCTGCTCTACTATGGCTACCTCTAATGTCTCTGCTCCCTCTTCCTCCACTTTCAAAGTCATCAACGAAAACTTTGATCGACACTCAAACCAAATAGCAAATCAATTTGAAACCTGGAGGTAGTGGTTCTCTAGGAGATTTCATCATTCGTTCCCTCTTAAAATGGGATCCCAATGCCGCCAAAGTCCTCCCCAAGAAAAAACCAACTCCCGGGCCCAAAGGTACCCAGAAGAAAAACAGAAGCGGTGTCAAGACCAGGTCACAGCCCCAGAAAAAGAAAAAGAAAAGCCCCCAGAAAACAGCTTCTACTCGCAAGTTAGGTACTGCAGCCAGGTCGCAACCTTACATCCCCAAGCCACGACCTGCAGCGACGGTGACCACGTCTCCAGATGCTTCATATTCTTTCACTTCTCCGTTGCTGGTGATGCCTGCCGAACCCGATTTACACGTGTCTTTCCTAATTTGATGAAAAATTGGAAACCTGAGTCTCCAAGAACGTCTCCTCCAGCGGTGACACCCTCCTCTTTAGCGGCAGTGGCAGCTGCTTACAAAGTACCTGCCCTCAACATTAAAGTCCAAGAGAGATCGGGCATGTTAAAGGCTTTACTGGATTTATCCAAGCAAGAACTGTCCCGATTGAGTCCGTTGCGAACCCCTCCACGACGTGTGATGCCTGCCATGAAAATGATACGACGTAAAGACAATCAGTGGCGACGCATTCCAGTATAAAAAGGACCTGGGACAAACGATGTGGGTCGGTATTTTTGTGCTCCTGGACGCCCAAAGATGTCCCCTCAAAGAAGTGCACACCGTCACCATCGTCGTTCTTCTGTCCAAAAGGAAAAGGAAAAAGAAAGGGACAGTCACGTCATCGGAAAAAACACTTAGCCAAGCGTCGACGTCACCTCCAGAAAAGACACACTCGTCCAAAGTAATGAAGAAGCAAGCAAAGGGGAGAAATTTTCTTTTTGATGGATAAGTTAGTAGATGATTTCGCCAAAAAGATAGATTACAAGCTCCAAAAAATAAGATAAAAGAACTCATGTCTAGCCATGGACGTCAATGTATTTTATTCACCAAAGATGTACTCTCAAAGAAGTGCACACCACTACCGTCGTCGTTCTCCTGTCCAAAAATGAAAAAGAAAAAAAGGACAGTCTCGTCGTTTGACCCGATATCCGAAAAAGCGCTTAGCCACGCGTCGACGTGACTCCCAGATAAGACACTCGCCCAAAGAAAAGGAGGAGCAACCAAAGAGGAGGATTTTTTGGCGATTTTGGAAAACAAGTCGTCACCTTTTTGACGAAGCGATAGTCCAAAAAAAAGATAAAAGGCCGTGTGCTAAGTCATCGACGTCGGTGTATTTTTGGAGCGTACATTAAAGCCTGGAGGAGGTGGCTCTGATTACCTCTCCCAGGAGTATTTAACAGCCTCCCTTGCAGGCATTAAATACTGGCACATATCCAGCATGGGTGCACGCCAGTATAATTCAAATTCCATTCCATTCCAGTCTGGCTACCAGTCGCAGCGAAGAGAGCAGCGAACAGCACTAACAATGGAGCTAGCGATGGAAACACTAATTTCCGCCTAGGCGTTGAGTGTTATAAAAGGTCTTGGCCTTGATATCGCCTCCGGCTGGAATCTAAGAGCTCAACAAAAAAGAACAACTTTACTATTTGTATGGGAGAAAAAAGAAGTTAGGAAACGGGCTAGGAGTCGAAGAGGGGGAGGACAGCACCGACAGAGGGAGCATATTATGCAGACCCAGTCTGAGAGCAGCCCGCCTAAATCGACCCACGAAGTAAACAACATCCAGCAGTCAACCGAGCCAGACAATGAGAAACAAGGGGCCCAGTTATCGAAACTGCCCATGCATCACCGGACCACGCTCCAGTAAAACAAAAACAACTGAAAGAGGAGACTTTTGCGAGCATAGCAGCCCATACTCCTAAATAAAAAACACCACCTAAATGGCAGAAGGTAACTCGTGGTCTCTAATCGCTGACACAGTTGAAGCAGACCTAGAAATGTCCTCGTCAAATGATAACAGTGAGGACGAAGAAACTGAAAATATAGGAACAGAGGC
This sequence comes from Megalonaias nervosa, assembly GCA_016617855.1. Lineage (NCBI taxonomy): Eukaryota > Metazoa > Mollusca > Bivalvia > Unionida > Unionidae > Megalonaias > Megalonaias nervosa. The sequence continues at coordinate 7,179 of JAECUM010096103.1, read as the reverse complement.
AAGAGGGGAGGAAAAGGAAGAGGAAACTGACCCAAACCGGAAGCGTTCAGAACCATGAAAATAGAAACAACACTGGATGATATCACAAAAGCAGGTCACTTCATCAATGCTGTTAAATACCTTGCATGGAGAACACTGGATACCTACAAGCCAAGACCAGCGCAATGGCATTTTGGGGTAAGAATCCTTTCCCAGTACTACCAGGAAGCCTACCGACATTATCCTATACACAATCTAGTGGAAGCTGCTACTTACTTGCGTGCAGTGCATGGGTACAAGGCATTCCCGAAACAGACCAGGAAAGACACACGAACGGCGGCAGAAATTAGAGACAGAGAATATCGCAACGGAACCTTCGACTAACATGTCATAACAGCCCTTTTTAGGGCTCAAATTGCCTATTTAGTATTAAGGGAATCCATTTTGGCTTGGAGTCTCAATTCGATTAAATCACTACTCCTGATTTGATCCTTTGAGTGCCGTTCAAAAATACAGTCTTGTTCCTAATATTGACACAAAACAATTACAGTCACTTTGACATTTATAATAGTAAATTAATAGGGACTACTATTATGTACACTATGGCATTAGATTAAATTCAACAGTTAGGAGATAGGAAAATTTTTATATAACTGCATTTGAATTTCACTAATTGCACAGGTGACTTACACGCTATTGGTGTTAGGGTCTGTCCATTAGTACAACTGACTGAATTTGATCAATTAAGTTCGGCCTGGCGTTCAAGGGAGTGGCTGTGCACCTCTCTCCCAGGGTCCCTTTCCTCCTTTTCCTCTGCCAGACAATTATGTAGTAAATGCGCCCATCGCACATTAAAGCGGGGTTGTAGTGGCTTCATTAATTCAACCCCGACCAATTAAAAATCCTGACATCCAGGAATTAACGAGTCGAAAAAGTACTTGTATACGTAAGCGACTATAATTCTTCTTACTACTACTAGTCTGGCTACCCAGTGCAGCTTATTCAGGCAGTAGACATCGAATAGGCCAGATCGGCGTACCGGGAGCGCGGTGAAAGAGGCGCCCGCGGGAAAAGGCGGAACAATGAGCTACACACAAAGGACCACAAAACAACAACACAAAGAACAAAGAAAACAACGTGGCCATAACGCTGCAGTATGTGTACTGATAAAGTCGAGTTACCCTACGCTAAATGCAAGCTGCTGATACGGAAAAGAATACACTGCCGAATGATTCAGCAACCATAGGGAGTTCCATAGGGAGTTTTATAGGAAGGCTATTTCACTAGGCGGAGGCTACAAAAAAGGGAGGCGTAAGACCAGTGGAGCTGCCACTAATAACAGATATGGAACAGATATGGTAAGCCGTCATATACCGATGTAGCCTGCACACCGGACGAGCCTGCACACCAGAGAAGAAGTCGGAAGGAAGAAAGAAAAGAAATACGACTGCCAATATTGCCTGAATGCATGAGGTTTTCTTTTTGACCTTTTGAAACCCTCTTTCGATAATTGCTTTATCCAAGCACTAATTTGATCCTTTTGCTACCACCGTCAAAATTTACTCTTGAATATTATGCGTGATACCAAAATATATTAGTCATTATGACTTAGCTGATTAGTATACTTTACAAATATCTATGTACACTTTGTACACAAATTCCAACTATGAATGTAATTAATAACGAAATTTTAAAAACTTATTTTATTTGGGTAATTGCACAAGTGGCTTACACATTATTGGCGCTAGGCTTCGTCCATTAGTACAGCTGGACTGAATTTGACAAATAAGTACGGTCTGCTGTTTTGGGGCGTGCACAACATCGATAGCTGCGGCATTTGCACCCTCGCTGGGTCCCTCTCCTCCTTTTCCTCGACCAGGCCTAAGTTAGAAGTGCGACATCGCACATAAACGCGGGACTGTGATGGCACCATTCTAACAGTACCGACCAATTAAAAAGCCTGACTCTCAGGCACAAACTGGTCGCAAAAGCACCTAGTTTGCATAGACGACCTAAATTCCTATTCATCATCATCATCATCATCAGTCTGGCTACCCAGCGTTGGCTAGTTAACACCTTCGAAAATGGATTTATTTAATAACTTGAAAGACGTTTGGTAATGGATTGTGGATGCAGCTTATAAGGTGGAAAGACTTGAACATGAATGGAGGTATCCAGTTACCAAAGACTTTGTGACAAGTCAAGTGACCAGCCTGAAAGTAGCCAGTGATCTAGTGAAATGCATGATAGAGAAGGAAGTGGAAAAATTAAGAGGCTTAATCCAGCCTAAGTATGTTAGATTGGGAACATTGAAGCACGCCCTTGGTGATGGATCAAAGTGAGGTACTTTTTACAAGACATACTGAATTTCACCGAGTGGTCTTTTGTGAAGTGGAGATTAGATTAATTAAAGAAAGCAGAAGAAATGATGAGAAAGGTGCTGGAAGAAGAAGTGAAGAAGATAAAAAAAATACTTGGACTAAGGAGTGAAAGGACAAAGAAAACAGAAAGAAAAAAGAGGACTTTGAGAGACTGAGCGAAAACTGAATTAAGGTGCATGTAACGTTTAGATCCATGGGACATCCTGACTGGATACCAGACCATGAAATACAAGAAAAAAGGAATCATACAGAAAGTGAGGAGATGGTGGAAGAACTGGAGAAAATAGAAGAAGACCCCAACGGCCCTTTTCAGGGCCACTCACATGCCTCGAAATGATATTTAATCACTTTGCCATATGTGTATGAACCCTATAAATCTTGTCCCTATATTGTTCCAGGGGGTCTTGTAATGCTCATCTCATTGCCCCTATCCATCTTTGCCTTATATCGCCCCAGGGTGTTTTTCCTTTTTTGGTCTCACATGCCCTATAAATCTCTGTCCCCATATCGTCCCAGGCTGTTTTTCCTTCTTTGGCCCCATATGCCCTATATCGCCTCCACCAACTACTTATATTTTAACAAAGTTGTGCACTCGATGAAAATAGAACTGATAAGTACACTACTTGATGATGTAAACTCATATTATAATTGAAATAAATCCAGTAGAAATTATGTCTAGATTTCAGCTGCGTTACACGTTGTTGAGCTAGTATATACTTTCTTACGGAGGAAATTTACATTGAGGAATATTACACAAGACATAGTTTCAGCTTCGTGCGTGGTTGAAATGTATCTGCATAGTTAAATTGTTCTTAGTACCCGGATTCGAAATGCATGATATGTAATGCATAGATCTGATCTGCAATTTATTTAATTATCAATTATCCCATTAATGCGATAATAGATCAAATCGTTTATTTTGTACCATATATTTTTTTACATTATTCCTTTCTTCTTCCAAATTAAAAAAGTCCTTTTGTGTTTCAGAAACTAGATTTCATAAATCTGTTCAGCTGAGTATCTTTTTAAAAAATACCAATTATAATTCATGTCACAAACAGTAAAATTAGAATCGCCAATATGAAGCTGTCCGCGAAGCATTTTTATAATTAGCTCATAATATTGATTTTCATATTTAAATATTGACCACAATTGCAAAATGTAACATTTTGATATCTAATTTTTCGATTACAAGATTTTACAACAGTTGATCTCGTATGTTTTCCCCATAATAAATATTAATGTCATATTCGCTTTTATCAAGGAATTACAATACATTACTTTTGTAGGAATTGTATCCTTCTTTGAAACAGAATTTTTATATTTTGTGGATAGCTATAGCATTATCGCCCATTCAAAATAGATATATTTTGAAAACGTTGTTTAATTAGCTATCATGATTTTAATTTGCTCAGCTTTTACGCATTTTCTCCTTATGCATCGGTAGATAATCTATTTGAATTTGTTGGGTCCATGGGCTAATTCGCCCTGCTATGAATCAGCATTTACGGCCACCCAGTCGAACACTGGTATGATGCAAGAATCGTGCAAAAGTCTAAGGACCGCTCCGGTGGCCTATTAGTTAGAGCGGATGCGGGAGGTGGCGGGTTCGAACCCCGGCTGAGTCATACCAAAGAATTTAAAACACGGTCCTAGCAGCTGCCTCGCTTGGCGCTCAGAATAAAGAGGTTAGTGTTAGGACTGGTCGGCCTGGTGTCAGGATAATGTGACTGGGTGGGACATGATCCTACATGTCTGCGGGATGATGCCCCAATGATAAACATCACTATAAACTGTCATATTGCCGACATCGTAGCGATATGACTTTAAAAGGTATGATCTAGATTCCCGGTCCACCGCCCAGATGGCCTAGTGGTTAGAGCGTCCGCCTCGGATGCGGGAGGTCGCGGGTTTGAACTCCGCCCGAGTCATACCAAAGACTTATAAAAATAGTACCAACAGCTGCCTCACTCTGCGCTCAGCATTAAGATGTTAGTGTTAGGACTGGTCGGCCTGGTGTCAGGATAATGTGACTGGGTGGGACATCATACTACATGTCTGCGGCATGATGCCTCTGAGCTAGAAATCACTATACATTGACACACTGCAGACATCGTAGCGATATGACTGAAAAATTGTTAATCACACACTACATTCCGGACTGTAACAATTTCGGAATGAAACCACACAGTCTTCAAACATTCTAACAAAATTACCATCTTGAGCCAGGATTTATTCAAGTATAATCACCCCATATATTGTGGGTCTTACAGTTACGGAACTATCGTAAAGTCCTTTTAAGTATTTTTATTATCAGATGAACGATTAGAATCCTTACACGAAATAAAGTTTGAGGAATAAAGTTTTATGATTAAGATATCAACTTTATGTCTTTGATTTTCACTTGAAACGTGTAAGTTTAATAAGTTTGTAATCGGTCTTTGTTTTAATTTCATTTCATTTCTTGTCTTTCATTTTTAATGTTGAATGAAGTAAACTATATAAAAAGTAGATCTTATTGTCAGATATAAATAAAGAGGACAACAGTTGAAATGTTGAATCACTAGGCTGGGCAGAAAACGGAGGAAAATATAGCCAAATCCAAATGTGTGTTGATTTCACTGGTTAAAAAGTGGGCTACTTAACATTAAAACTTTACTTGCCGAACAATGATTGGTAAAAAATCCATAACATACCGTTCCCCATAGCTTTGATAGAGAGTATGTTCTGGAATGTTAACTTTAGGAAATGATATTTCCATTCGGATACATTAAGCAATTACTCCGTTAGAAAGGACAAACCTAAAAATATATATTTTTAATACTTTCATTAGAAAACAAAAGTTATATGCGCTGTTTCTTGCATTATAATATTTTCAAAATTTTTGCATTATAATATTTTAAAATTTATCTTCAGGACAAAATAGTAAAAGCTCTTCAATTTGCTTACCATTAAATGTAGAAATAACGTTTAGTTTTGTTTCAAGAGTTGATGCAAAAATAAAAGTAAGTATATTATGTTTTTGACACTAACCATCTGACACTAACCACTAGTAAATTAAAGTAAGTACTATTCCTTATTTTAGACGAAACGGTTATCACGAGTGTGTATACAGTGTAACATGTGACCAAAGCCAATTCATTACTTCAAGTTTCCTTGTAGCATCCATTCCTGGAACCAACATTACTTGTTGAAAGAAAACTAGAGATAGTACAGGTTAGACTCCCATACTGACATCTTTATTGTTAAATTGAAATTCACGTCTTAATCCCACTCACGTGCCGCAACATGTAGAATACGGACATTCACATCATGAATGATAACATCCCACGCTAGGGACCAAAACAACTTCAAAGATGTTTTATCATACTATAGTTAACTAGGATATTTGAAATTCAGTGTGCTATATAAATCAACAAATTTCATACTATTCGTTCTTTCCTTGTTTAACTTGCACGAAAGATTCCTGGACCTCTGCTATACAGAACCGTAGCAATTTTAGCATCCGTGCTCAGAACCAACTTAAACATTTGTGTTTATAAATGCCTCAGGAATATATATTGGGTTTCCTTCACATTTGTAGACGTCAGATTATCTCTGTGTATATCATTTAATATCTCTTGATCCTTAGGAATTGAAAATTTAGCAGCTTTATTCTTAAATCATTGCTCAAAAGCGCTGGCTCCTATGTAAAGTACCTATACTCGTTTCTTTGAAGCGATGCATCTTCGCTCAGAACCACAACGTTCTTACCACTGCCTGTTAGAGTACAGATGCCAAAATAAGCATAAGTATTTCATGATTTTGGCACTAACCATCTGACACTAACCACATTCCTTGTTGAAAGAAAATTGCAAATAGTAGAGGTCCGATTCCTATACAGCTATCAAAATAAATAACAAAGGAAAAACAAATATGTTCATTGCCACAGAGAATTTCACAAGCATGTGCCGATAACACGTAGAATACGGACATTTACATCACCGATGATAACATCCCCGCTGGGAACCAACACAACTTCATGCATGAATTACCATGCCATAGTTAACATCTTTACTAGGACATGTGAAACTGAGCGTGCAGTATAAATCAGCAAATTTCACACAGTTCGGTCTTTTCAGGTTGTTTCATTTGCATCAAAGATTCCTGGACTCGCGTTATAAAGTACCGTATCACTTTTAGCATCCTTGCTCAGAACGAACTTACACATTTGTGTTATTAAATGTCTGAGTAAAATATCTTTTTGCCATACAGTCGCATACAAATTCACGTCATTTTTCAATTCGTCCATAACATGTGCGGTAGTGACATTTACGTCATCAATAATAACATCATCATTAGGAACCAAATGAACTTCACATATTATCATGCCACACTAAATATAATTACTTGGAAATCTGAAATTCAGTAAGAAATATTAATCAACGAATTTCATACAATTCTTTGGTTTCAGGATGCTTCACATAAATCAATGATTCATCGATCAATGCTACAAAATACCGTATCAATGTTAGAATCCGTGCGCAGAAACAATTGAGTACGTTTGTCTTTGTAAGTGCCCAAGTAAAATATATTTAGTTTCCTTCACATCTCTAGACATAAAATTATCTCCTGGAATATCATTTAACATCTCTTGATCATTAGAAATTTCAATATATCAGCTGTATTCTTAAATCATTGCTCACAAGAGTTGGTTCCTATGTAAGGTACCGATATTCGTTTCCGTGAAGCGATGCATCTGCGCTCCGAACCACGACGATTTTACCACTGCCTCTCACAGTACCCGTTAATGCCAATGATATATATATATATATATATA
>JAECUM010096101.1:0-11053 GCA_016617855.1 Megalonaias nervosa | reverse complement strand
GATATTTTATTTTTACCACACGATACCATTAAAATTGGTAAACGTCAATCACGCACGTATAAATACGCATTAACTGTCGTTGACGTTGCAAGTAGATATAAAGAAGCAGAACCATTATCAACAAAGACAGCATCTGAAGTTGCATCTGCGTTTGAGCGTATTTATCAACGTGTTGGTCTACGATGGCCACGGTTATTACAAGTTGATCCTGGTAAAGAATTTCTTGGAGTAGTATCATCGTTGATGAAGAAACATAACGTTAAAATCAGACGAGGACATACTGAAATTCATCGTGATCAGGCAATCGTTGAACGATTTAATAGAACACTTGCTGAGCGGTTATTTGATACCAATATGCAAAGGAAATATCTACTGACCTCAAAGATAGATCTCGTGAATGGGTTGCAAGATTACCGAGTGTGATAGCTGCGTTGAATAATGAAATTACTCGTGCAACTTCCATGAAACCTTCTAATGCGATCAAAAAAAAATATATACCCCGTAGCTATAACGGACAACGACATGAATCTTTCTCTCAACCAGTATTAGGTAATGTTACAGTTAGATATTTATATGAACCTGGCGAACTTGAAGGTGGTAAAAAAAGAGTAACCGATCCTATCTGGAGCGTGACTACACATAAAATTTCTAGCGTGGTAAGATCCACTGGTAGACCTCCAATATACAGACTAGATTCTACAGCCCCTCAACGTGGATTTGTACGTGAACAATTGCAAGTAATTCCTGAGGATACGCAATTACCACCAAGCTCAATTTTGTAAACGTCTAGAACCTCGACGTCGATTACACTCAAGACAGGTCAACATCACATTATCACGTGTATGACCGAGATCACTATTAATTCTGTCTACGGTAAATTGTCTTGGATTAAAACACTGCCATGACATATTACAGTTACAACTTGCGCAATGATTATTCTGTTGTTGTCTTAATGTTATAATAAATTCAGCATCAAGATCAAAATCACGTTTAATTTTTTTGTCACACTGTTTATAGCTGACTAATTTTTTATTGATATCGACATTGTTAGTTATTTCTTCAGTTATTACGTAATCTACAATAACCCTACGCAGTTGCGATATTCTCCTGACTCGAGATACGGCGAGATAGACTAAATTCGACCATTCGATACGATCATCTACAATCCAGATTCTAGTATCAGTTATAGTTAATCCTTGCGACGAGTGAATCGTTATAGCGTATCCTAACGTCCATGGCGATTTATCCATGTTCAACGCGCTCTCAACAACATCAACAACAACCAACACGATATCATTCAAGACAAGATTCTGTACCCGGACATTTTCAGCGTCTCCACCTGGTATTTCAACTTCAATATTCTGTCGTCGAGTATCTGCTGGGCGATAACACAAAGGTACATGTAGATCCGGAAATTTTTCTTTATGTAACGTAAATAATTTCTTTTGTAGTTCATCACGAACTATCTTTCTACTGGCGACTATCAAATCAGCAGGTCTCCATAAAATCCAAAAATCATTCATAGAAGTTTCTGCAATTACTTTACGCAGAATCTCGCATTGTATTTGATCTGGCTGCAGTCTGATTAATCTTTTAAGCTCCTTTAGCGGCTCATCAATAGCTCTATGGTCATCATGTATTTCTTCATAATAATCTACATTATTCTTTAGCCATTCATGTGGAGACTGTCCAACAAAGGGTGGTGGTTGACCATTATCGCCGCACATAATCACAGCAGTGTTCTTCAATAACAACCAATCAAGAAATGTTTTTAGTGTTTCTAACGACACCGTGCATATCTCGTCCCATATAATTATTTTAGGTATATATTTTTCACCCATCCGCGATGGAGTCCATGTATCTCCGCACCATCTAAAGAAACTGTGATATGTACATGATTTTACTCCTCGTTGCTTTATTTCTCTAGCAAGTTTGTGCGTCGGTGTTAAAACAATCATATCTGATATATTATTTATAAATAAATTAATCGCACGAGTTGTTTTACCTGAACCACCACACCCATTAAGATAAACGGTTTTATGTCTAGATACAGGATCATACACAGATGGTGCAGATGACTTTGATATTTGATTATTATTTTTGTAATATGTCTCCGCAATTTCAACATCGGCAGATTCAGAATAACTAAGTATATTTTCTTGTTTTATCCTCCATGTCCCCATTCACCATTACCGAGTTTTAATAAATCTTTATATTTTTTGTGTACATAAAATGAATCCGTAGCGACTCTGACAGCGTAACGAGGAAATTTATTTATCATCGATAGTAGATTTATCGAAACGTACGCTAACATCGAAGATCTTAAATGAGTAAACTGCGGTGACTTGCCATCAGTATAGCTCACAATGGTACCTAGTTTTGTTCCATCTGATAAATAAGCACTACATCTGTTTATAAATGTGTTTTTCTTCATCGTATCAGCGATTATAAAATCCGAGTTCAGCATCGTCCATAATCAATCTTGTACACGTTCGTTTATGATCATGTGATCCTCCTTGAGTAAACTTACCGATTATCTTTCTACCAAGATCTTTTGCAAGTTTCTCATCGTACTCGTTCCTGCATTTATTTATTTTAATGACATAATCTTCATCAATATCAGGGAATTCTTTCCTGGTATCATCGATATTAAATCTGTCCGGTTCTGGTAACCAAACTTGCTTCTGTGAACTATATGATATAATCGCTTCAGTTACTCTCAACGATATTAAAAATCCAGCATCAAGCATATATCGCAATAGTACTATCGGAACCCAACATCGCTCTGAAAAATGTTTTCCGAACCAAGTATAAGTAATCGGATGGAGATTTTCTGCAAACTCGAATGATTCTACGTGAGCAAATCATGTTAAGTCAATATCTGGTAAGGGTCCGTTTATCACAACCCTGGTCATGTCATGTGTAGGATGTCCGAATCTCTTAAAGTATTTAGAACATACTCCATATCCAAGAAAACTCCCAGGATAACACGCTACCATATCAACCGAGATAACATCATTATAATCGTATTTGGTGTTCCATAATCCACCGTGCCCATATTCTATACAACTTTTCTTGACATCTTCAAGAAATTCCGATCGTGTCGTTTTCCATGAATTTCTCTCCTGAGCGAAATGAGCAGCGACTGACGGAACTGTAAAACAGTTATTCAATAATTGTCTAACTTTGACATCATCAGAGGTATATTCACGCCAAAAGCGCTGCGCAAGATGTTCCATTTCCTCATGGAGAGATTCTGTACGATAAATATCACCATTAGGTCGTACAAATTGATCATAATGATTATACTCAGAACTCTGAAATAACCAAACAGAAACAGGATCGGTTTTACTAATATTTTTAATAAAATCAAAGATATCACCGTCATAAAATTTAACCGTTCTATCTCGTGGAAATATTGTTACTGCAGCAGTCCATGCGTGCGCGTTATGATCAATAATATCTATCGGAGTTCCATTTTTCATATACTTCGGTTTGTACAAAATCTCTCCGGTTAATGTTTTTACTGCTATTGGAAATCTTAATTTTTTCTCTAGCTCAGCGACATCTTTGACAGACGCTCCGGTATCTTTAACTGATTCTGCCCAGTTATTTATTTTTTTACGTCGTAAATCTGTTAAACCATTACCACGTATCGCGTTTATGAAATGTTCTGTAACCCGCTCAGCTACACAGTTTATTCTTGATATTTTCATTGGCTTGAGATCTGCAACATTAGGTTTATCATTCAGCGGAAATATTCCATAGACAACCGCAGTTACAGGGTACGATTTCTCATAATACGGCTTATCTATGCCAGTTAGTATTCCTGGTTTAGATCTGTTATTTAAGAGAACAATATTACCCCCCGACTGCACGCGGACTGGATCACGCTTATCACGAATAATCCAGATATCATCATCTGTCTCTACAATAAACTTTATTAAAATGAAATATTTTTGACTATCAAGATGATTAATAATTACTTTTCCTCGTTTGCCATTCATCATATTAACGATATGTCCTATCCTGAATGTTGACCACGTATGAACTGCACCATCGTCACGAAATTCCTTCTTGGCCTCACGGATACGTTTAGTTATATCCGCATTCGTTAAAGCTAGATCTTGCATCGAAATACTGAAGTTTATACTCGGGTAGTCTGTCAAGATCGAATCTGGTTGCATAGGGTTCAATTGCGGATAATTCTTCCATATTATAATTAAGGCAAATATATATTTAATTGAACATTAATCTTTTGTATATGATTCAACCAAATCATTGTCACTGGTTAAAAATCGGTTATACGTCTCCGTGTAACAGATCATGCATGAATGAATACTGTAGTTATCATATGCAATGCGTCAGAAATGGGAGTCTAGGACCAAAACCGTGTATCGTGTGTAGTGCTGGAGTGTGAGGAAAGACTCAACTGTGTGCGCAATGCGGTGGTAAAAAATACAGAGAGCTGAAACGATATTACGATAAAAAATATAACGCTGACTCTCCTATAAAAACCGAAGAAGATTATCTGGCTAGATTTTCAAAAAACAATGATTTAGACAAATAGTATTATGTATATAAATGGAACAAAATGAGTTTGTGTCACATTCAATCATTACTAATTATGAAGCATCTCGAGAAGGTGTGATTAGAAACTGTCGATTAAAAAAACCAGTCGGTAATATTGATAATACTGGTTATCTTAGATTTACTGCTAATGGCAAGAAAAAAAAGATATTTATCTCATATATTTACCTACGAGTGTTATTTTGGACCGATCAAAGATGGGTATGTGGTTGACCACATCAACGGTGATAAGCTTGATAACTCGATTTCCAATTTACGAATTACTACACAGAGTCAAAATTGTAAATCCGGAAACACAGGAAGGTGTAAATTATTCGGAAAGAGAGCTATTAAATCCGTAAATACAGAGACTGGGGAAGAAATTAGTTTTGAATCAATTAATTCTGCTGCCAAATATTTTGACATAGTACCACGATCGGTACAATACGTGGCAGACGGGATTACAAGATCTACTTTTTCCAAAAGATTTACACAAAAAATAAATTTTCAATACGTTTAGTCTACCGTATTTTTAATGTTACCAAATGATTACTTGATACCTACTGAAATATAATGGTTGGGATACAATATGAGGTATCCACAATGCGAAACATATCCAAATCTATGATACCTACTGAAATCTGATGGTTATGTTAGTTTTTCCAAGGATTTTGTTTAGCCATAATTACAGTCATGGGTCCATCATTATCGCTGTCATTTTCACTCGTATTTTCACTCGTATTTTCACAGTGTTCTCTTAACTGTCTTATACGAAAGTTCATGATCTTTTTCTGTTCGTATCCATGAGATAATTCTAGCTTGATTTTGTCAATAGCGTTTGAGAGAGGCACAAACAATTTTACCTGATCATCAGTGACGGTTGCCAGTGATTTTAACATTCCTTGTTGGATAACTTTCATGAACCTGTAATCAGCGGATAGCGTGAATCTGTTCTCGTTCTTTCGTTGTTGTAATGAGTCAAAATCACATAGAATTTTTTCAGTATTAAGATTATCAGATACATTGATACCGTTATGTTGTAATTTTTTAATCGCAGAAACAATGACATTGATATTTTCAAAATTCATTATATAATAAGTGTTTATTTAATATAAAAATAAACAAAAATATACAGCGCGGGGTGATATTCGGTCTACCATTCCATAGTTGTATCAGATAAACCTAATGAGGTTCCGAATCTTTGTTTAGACATTTACCCCCAAGAGACCCCTAAATATCCGTAACCGAAACTTTAGAGGCTCAGAGGGTTGTCTATACGTGTTATTTGTTTACCCCCGAAAGAATTCCTAAATATCCGTAACCGAAACTCTAGGAACTCAGAGGGTTGTTTATACACGTGTAGGTCTTATTTTAGTGACCAATCAGATTCTGTTTATTGCCTTACAAGAATTCCTAGATATCCGTAACCGAAACTCTAAGAACTCAAAGGCTGATTGGTCTTTGTGACCTGGAATCTCATTAGGTTTATTTTTAGTTTTGCGATTGTGTCTTTTGGAATGGCTCTTGTGTGGGGTACCCCTTTAGTGAAGTCACAAGATCACGACCTCATATCACCCCCTGATGTGTATTTTTGATGAGATGATATGATGATGATGATGATGATGAAATGCCGTCTTTAGCACACCAACCCCAAATGATCAACCAATGGGTGATTCACAAAAGTGAATCCACCACGTGTTGACGTAGTGGATTGGTGTACTCAAAGACGGGGGGGCTGGAACCCCCCAATAAATTATAAATCTTGGCCTAAAATCGCCTCCCGCAGACAATTTGTCTTTCTCGGGTTTCGAACCACGACCCTCCGGATGAGAGTTTCTACGCGCTATCAACTGAGCTATCGGACTTTGTTATAAATACATATTGAAAAAGTTAGTATGTGTTTACCAATAGCCTATTTACTAAAAACTACAATGTTCTTAACAAAAACCACATTTTCTGTGTAAAATGGAATTTTATATTTCTAGTTTCCAAAAAATATATATAATTCTGTATAACATTGAGTCTAAGCCGTAACCAAGGATATTGATTTATTCATATAGCGGATGTTCTTAAAATAACTTTACGCTCAGCTGTTATAGAATAATCAATATGCAGCCACAGCATTCTAGATAATAGATTTCGATTGTGCACGGATTTTATATAAACAAAGAATACAGTATTATAGACATCCGGATATTTTTTTTTTGTTATAATAACGCTCTATGAGCGTACATACAGGTTTATATTTAGTTCTTCGTTTCTCGTGTCCAGAATGCGATTGCTTTGGTCTGTAAGTTTAAAGTGTATCCTTGATAATAACGGATTATGAACTCGCACGTACACGGGGTTAATTGGCTCTGATACAATTAACCAACCGGGAGGGGCCAACGGGCTAAAACTGAATAATATGTACCCTTGCTCCGCAGTACCACTGCGGTGGCTAGACTTAGAAAGATCTACCTGATAGCTACCTTCAATAACATCACATACCAGATTGACTGCAATAACCGATGTTATATTTACAATGCCCGGCGATATATGACGTCCGTCACCAAAAGGGTTGTTATTGTGTTTTAGTATAACCGGTGGTGGGGCTATTTTTCTCCACGATTCAATTACTCCCGGATAATATTCTTCAATAAGATCATTTAATGATTTCTTCATTTCAGCGTTATTTAAATCTGGTATAACAAATGTTTGTAAATCTTTTTCTGTTATTTTATAACGATCAAGAAATACTTGTTTAGTTTCTGGTTTTGTGTAAGAATGTCTACTAATATCAGTCGCAACGTTTATAATACTTCGATTGGCGATGTATAAATCGAATAAGATACCATTCAAGTGTTTTATTGACTCGATTATTTGCTGCTTTACATTATCATCATAATGTTGTGATAATGAAATAAGTAAACTTCTTAATTCATTAAACGTTTTATCGTATTCGGGTTTAAGATCATCTAAAAATTCTTTAAAAAATTTTTCATCAACAATCACTCGATGCCCCCCCCCCCCCCTCTGGTGTAACGATAACATTGAATGCTGATCTATTCATCTTGGGAATTCTTTTACCGTCAAAATCGATAAAGTAGTATATATCGTTGTTTGGATCAGATTTAAATAATATATGTCTCCATGGATATTTTTCTCGATATTCTGGTTTTTTAATGAATTTTTCTTCACTCATTTTAAACTCATCTTTAGTTGGTTCTGAAACTCCATTATAAACAGGTGCAACTTCAGGCCATCCTAACACGGATCTGATCGAACGTTGATAAATATCTACGAGGTAATCAGGAGAATTTATTTCAATAACCGCTGATAGTGTTGGTTCATGAACAGTGATCGCTATTTTAGATTCTTTCCCTAAGATAAATTTAATTCTACGTTGAAATTCATCATTAATCTGTTCTATTTGATAACTGCCCGTTGAAATTCCAACAACTTGCCAATCAGGTGTTCCATCTGGTTTATTCTTATTAGCAAATACTAGTGAATTATTTGGTTGTTGTCCACCAAACGGTTTTGATCTAATATTAGGCCAGCTATGATAAATTCGTAATCGTGCTAATGCTATTTCCTTTGCTGGAATTGCGGTTGGAAAATTAACGCTAAATTCAGGACTGGTTGAACTTAATGATATCATAGTAGTTTTTGACGGTGTTATATTAGCTACGATCTGCTGAAGTAATTCGCGCGACTCTGACATTATTATTATCGTTATTATTTAATTCTCTATCTTTCCGTTATTGTCACTAGCGATTATGAATGCTTCATCGTAGGTTTTCATTATCGTTACGAACTCCTCATCGGATATTTTACCATCACTGAGATACGCTGAAATATACGAGCATAATTTAGTGTAGGCGGCTGTTGCTGTGTGCAATTTCATTATGTACTCGTTTAGTTTATCATTCGTACATGTAGATATTTTCTTAGCGATAATACTGAAAATACCTGCGCATGTTGTTGCCGTTGAAACTATAATTGTTACAACTGCAGGCGCTGTCATCGTTATTGTTGATAGTAATAATCCAGTTCCAGCAATAACAGCAGAAACCAAGTATACCATTATATCAATAACAACCATACGTCGACGATATTTTTTTACCTTTATCGTGGAATCGTCGATGATATTTTTTAGTTTAGTTTGACACTCACATACTTGAGCGTATCTGTGACGTTGAACATCGATAAATGACTCTTGATTCATTATACTTATCTAGGTAACTAATTGAGGAGTTTCAGCTACAAACTCAATGCACCACCAATAAGTCGCTGCGGTTAACTTTTTATCATTCGCTATCAGCATAAACGTTTCCTCGACATCTTTATTTAACACTATAGACACAATTCCAGAAAAATCATCGGTTGAATGACGCCATGGAAATGTGGTAAATATACTGAATTTTGCACTGCTAAACACAGATAATCTGTATACACCAGTAACCTCTGCAATGTGTTTAAAAGTGTTATTTTCCTGCGACCATGTTGCTTTTCCTGATGCGACTGTGTACACGATATTGTTAGCTCGTCCGTGTGGAATTTTAACGAGATTAGTTTTTTGAATAATGTTAGGAATACCACTAATGATATCGTTGAGTCTTGCGTTAATGTCAGCGAGATTAATAATAACAGTTGGTGGAGTTCCAAAAAATTCGTTAATAGATCTGTTTACATTTCTACGAAAATTTAGAAATGTTTGTACATGATTAAAATATTCAGTTCTAAATGTAGCAATTCCATCATTGATTGTCGTTAACGAAGTCATTATTGGAATTTCCTTATCGTCGACATATTTCTTCGTTGCAGCGTCGAAATCTGTTTCTGGTGTTCTGAGATTATTAATACCATTATTATTCATGTCGAGAAATGCACGCATTATACCACCGCGCACTGACACGTATTTGGATTCTTGATCATCGACGTATTTTTTTGTTGCTGCGTCTGTATCTGCGATTGGATCTCCAAGATATGTAATTTTTCTTCCTGACATAATAATGTCACCAGTAAATACATCACCAGTTTTCTTAACATAGTCGTTAACCGATTTACCGGAATCCTGTATTTTACCTTGATCAGTAAAAGTAACGATATTATTAACAACCGCGTTGGGAATTCGTACAAGTACATCTGGTAGTTGTATGTTACTCGTTTTAATCGTCCTTGTTTGTCCTGAAAAACGACGACTTCATTTTGATCCACGCTTGTGATATTTAATAAATCATCGATTTCATTTCTGAGCTGATCAAGAGTTGCATATTTAGATAAATCGACCTTCTCCTTATCTTTGCGAGTAGATCTTCCATAAATATCTACCATTATATTTATTGATATCTGTTTAAGTGTTATGACGTAGTGTAGTGAACGCGTGCACGACTTTATGAGGCGGTGCTGTTGATTTTGATACAGCATCAAGCACAGCGAGGGTTTCACGACCGCATATTGGAGGATCAGTTAATTTTTGTGTTGGTAGCGTTGAATACCAGATTGGAATATCACCGGTAACGTACTTTAAAAATTCTTTCGGTGGTGCTAATCCATACGAATCGAAATAAATAATTCCACGTGGATCAATTGCGTATCCGACCCAGTGCGTGCCTAGGCCAGAGTTTTTATCGAGATTAATGATACCGGTTTCAATATTGTTTGGTTTTTTTGGTAATTGATCGCGCATAAAAACACCTCTGAAATTTTTTATTTTTAATTGCTTAGCAGCATTAAGTAAATCAAAATTGGACATAGGTGATATTAGTAAACTGTCCCGGGAAGTCTTAGACCCCTTCCGTATGAATACGGGGTTCCTGGCAATCTGAGACCTCTTCCCTTTTTTTTGATTCCTTGTCCGGTTGCTTTCTTTAACGCCATTCCAGCAGCTGTTCCAACAGCACCTAGCGCAGCTGCTTTTGCAACAGCTGGGGCTGCAGCTGCTATTAAAGCTGGTATAGCTGCGAGAAGTGGAAATATACCACCCGATTTAGCGATGTTTTTGATGGCTCCCGCAGAAAGATTAAGTTTGACGCCTTTATTTGATTTTTTAGCGTCATTGAAGTTTTTGAACTGACGCTCGGTCAACGATAGTTTATTTGCACCGGTCATTTGTTCTCGCTTTAGCGATATTTTTATTCCATAGTTATTTTTTTATGCTGATTGCAGCTTTTTAATCTGACCAGGAGTCAGACTCACACTAACGTGATGATATGACATTATTAATATTATGAACGATCTAATTACATGTTTATTTACATATTTTCTACTGGAGCATCAATAACTCTCATTCGTCCACCAACACCCTCGAGTAACATCGATTTATCGCTGAGTATAATAGCAATTGCTCTGTAATTAGGGATATTTACAACATCTCTATTAACACGAGCTCGAAAATGAATATCTACAACAGATTGTCTGGTTAAATCTAAATGTTCTAGTGAAAAGTAATAAATCGGATACAGCGATGTAAAATCTAGCTGAGATATTTGTAAACCAG
>JAECUM010096099.1:0-43226 GCA_016617855.1 Megalonaias nervosa | reverse complement strand
GTAGAGACTCCTCACCTGATCAATTGTCCATCGCACGCGCGCAGGCTATTAAGCACAACCGGAAATCTTGTTTGACCGTGGTACATTCGCAGTTATAGATTGCATGCGACGTGCACGGCTTCTCTTTATGCAAGTCATCTATCATTGATATCGAACTTTAAATCTTCCATGCGAAGTTATTTGTCTGTCTCCCTCAGTTTCAAAGCAACCACCAAAGATCGAAGAATGAGTGGTCGCGGACGAGGCAAGCCGTCGTGGTAGCCATTTCACGGTACTCTCTAACGATTTAAGAAGCAATGCAACAGAGTCTTGCCAGGATACAACATTTGCGACTATATCGATCTGTCTCATTTGGCCATTGTGTAGCAGAACCCACATGTGCCTTGTTTACTAGCAGCAGAGAGGGTGAACAGACCATTTTGCTTGAGACCTTATTTACCAAAACTAAAGGTTCCTACAAAAATGAAAAATAAGGTCAATAACCTTAATCCGAATCCATTAACCGAGCACATTTCGTTGTTGCGGACGCAATTATTGCGGAGACCGCGTTAACGAAATCTTGTGGGTTAGTTCGTTTTTGTTACTGGTTGTTTGACGTGTATTTTCCAAATTTGTATGCAACTCTTTTACGTCATGATCACCTACGCGTGGTCGTTTTGCCGTATCTGCTGCTGTAATTAACCAAATATTTTCTCAAGTCCGTTTCGATATCTCGACCTAGGAGCATGTAAATGTATTGTTATAAAACCAAACCGAGTAACTTGTGCTTTTGAAAAAAGGTTTTGAACTTAATCATATCCATGCCCCCTGAACAACAAGTATAATAAATATTTTGCAGGGTATGATTATCAACTCCGTTAAACACAATTAAAATATTGCAGTTGTATCTGGCTATTTTAGGTATTTGCGTATATCTTTGAGTAACATAAATCGCATCTGTGTTTATATGTGTACCTCGAGAAAATATCCCAGCTGGATTTGATTGTTTGTCCAGCATAATATCATCGTACACTACTAAATTAGTAATAAGTCCATCAAAGTCATCTACTGATGTCGCTTCATCAATACTGGTAATATAATCAATAATATCATTACCGTCTTCATCCAGCAACTTTGCATTTTCATTAAAATCGTTAAGTACTTCATAGCATCGTTGATCATCTACAGATGGTGCCACTAAATATAACTTATCCCATTTGAGCCATCTCATTATTAGATTAAGCAATAATTGCGTCTTACCACATCCACATGGCCTAATTATCATCATTCTAATAGAATTCGGTAGCGCTGGTGATGTTTGACTGGCTCTTGCTTTCGTGTCGCTGAGAAGTCAGTTATATCCATAATAATAAATTATATGAATCTATATTGTGTTCGATGCAAGGCACCCACCCCCACCTTTGGTGGGACCAGTAGATTAACAACAATGATAACAAAAAATAAAAAACGCGCACCGACAGGTAAGTGTGAAAATTGTGGTACAAGCAAATACAAATTTATCTCCCTTGACAAGTCTACGAAAACAGGTGGTGATATCGCTACTTCTCTGGGAAAATTACCAGTGTTCGAAGTATCACGGAGAAAAACATTTACCCGGATACAATTATTGTGGTCCTGTAACTCGACTTGATATCCGACTTGACGAACGAGATCACCCAAGACCAGGAGAGTATCCAATAAATAAGTTTGATCAAGAGTGTCATGTTCATGATGTTGCGTATAAAAACAAAGATTTATAACATAGGCATCTCGCAGATGTGACGTTGATTGATGCGTTAAATTCTATGCCTGATAAATCTCTTAGAGAAAAACTTGCTAGTTTTCTAATGAAATCTGCTATGAAGGGTAAACTAATGCTAGGGGCTGGTAATTATATAACTATTATAATGGAATCTGTTTATTATAGCCCAAAAAGATATTGGAGAGGCAGAGCAGCGATTAGTAAACTTGCTGAAGCAGCAAAAGTCCCACGTGTTGTTGCTGCAGCGTGGTTAGCACGACAGGCAATATGGCAAATCTACGTCCACCTAAAAAAGTTCAGTATGCACATTTTGATGTCAGCGCTCCCAGTGAGGTTCATCAAGCAGATATTTTGTTTTTACCACACGATACTATTAAAAAACTTGGACAAACGCACAAACAAATACGCGTGAACTGTCGTTGACGTTGCAAGTAGATATAAAGAAGCAGAACCATTATCAACTAAAACAGCATCTGAAGTTGTATCTGCGTTTCAACTAATTTATCAACGAAGGCCTTTGCGATGGCCACATTTGCTACAAGTTGATCCTGACAAAGAATTTCTTGGTACAGTATCATCTTTGATGAAAAAACATAATGTTAAAATCAGACAAGGACACACCGCAATTCATCGTGAACAGGCAATAGTTGAACGATTTAATCGAACACTCGCTAAGCGGTTATTTTGATATCAGTATGCGCAGGAAATAATTCAAAATGACAAGAGATCTCGTGAATGGGTTGCATTTTTACCATTGTGCGTAGATTCAGAACAAATTTGGTGCACTGAATAAAGTTAAATACGGAATAGGTGATGATGGGACTACCATTCATGTTGCACCGAGAGCGCTTCTGCGCCAACAGATAATTTGTATGAGATAAGTGAAGCGTGTACGATATACCAAGTTGACTTAGATGAAGATCGTTACGTCATTGCAGCTGTCATACTCGTGTATGTTTATGAGAAGCAAAGTTTCAATGCAAACGCACCTACTTATTGCCTATCCCCACATGTCGTCTGTATCCAGGCACATGCTAAAACTATTTAGGACTACGCGGTTATATCAGACCACGAGCACGATCGCGGAAGATTGAGTATGGCTCGCCATTGAAATCCTGCAACAGATTCCACGCTCGACAAACAGATGCTGGTCAATGTCCGTGAGCAGCTCCAGCTCGACCTGTGTGTTTAACACCAACGCAGTCCATACCATTCCAGGCAACGAGAAGTAATGCGAGGGATCTAGCTTATACACCTGCATGGCGGTGTCATGGCATTATCACGAAAGGTCGAAAGGACTTTCTCGAGCAGCTACACGTATGTGCGCAAATACAAGTCATGGTAGTCACGCAAATTTTGACGACCAAACGCTGTCCAAACTGTATTCCCTTGCTCAGAGCTTTCGATGGATAGGCTTTCGCGTGACAGAGACGAAAGGATGGCGTTAAGCGGTGGCAATTTTGTCTCCCAAAACTTTTACGTTAGGTCAAGTTCTCGTAGGAATAGTTTCTTTTGCAAGTGAGTAGATCAGCGGAATCGACGAATAATTGTCAAGCGATCGTCTCTACGGGAAACTCCATTGGATGCAATCTTTCTAATGAGTTTGTCAAGACTCTCTCACCCGATCGTCATGAAGTTTTCTTCCGTGTTTAGAATGATAAATATTGGTTCATTCGATGACATTACAACTTCATAATCAATTGGCCATCGAACACGAGCACGGTATGAGGAGAAACGGAATTATTGTTCGTAGTACATTCGCAGATGTAGATTGCATGCGGCGTGTATGGGGTTTCTCCATATGCACCAGTCATCCGGTATTGATAGCGAACTCTGAATCTGTCAGGAGACAGCCCACAACCGTCGGTTTCAAAGCGACCACCTCAGGCCCAAGAAGGAGTGGCCACCGGGAAGGCAAACCGTTGTTGGGTCCATTTTGCTGTAACCTCGAACAATGGACGGAACAAGTCGGCAAAGTGTTGTCACGATACAACATTGGCGACATTCTAGATTCGTCGCATCTGGCAATTGTGTAGCAAAACTAGCATCCGACATGTTTAGCAACTTGCGTTGTATAGGTCTGAATGACAAGGGTTTTTTGATAAATGGAACTCACACGAACGTTCAGCTAAATACTTCTATGGCTCTAGGTCTTAAATTATATAACAGAAAGAAAGTGCAACCATCAATTCTAGTAAAATCAACAAGTAATGTACTTACCTACATTACAAAGTGAAAATTAAATATATACCTAAAATATCCAGAATTAAATTCCAAATAATCCTAAATGTCCTGTCACAAGTCCAATGCTATAGAATGTTCCGAATTTATTCCAGCGGTCTTGAATATCATGATATATTACAATGATGCAATCCATTATGTATTTGAATGTGTTCATAAAATAAAATATAATGTATTAGTTCAAAAGACGGAAGACACTTTTGTAATTCTAATGAATATTAAAAATGAATAATTCCTCTTGAATTATATATGATGATAACAACACATCTGCAAGTTCTAGTATTCAATTCCAACTCACTGTTAAAGAACTGGAATTCATTATTTGCTTCTCAAATCCCTATTTATATATTTATATTTACACATTTGCTGGACGTGGTGAAATTAATGCCAAAAGCGAATTCCAGTCCAGTTGTCAACAAGACTTGGTCTGCAACATTCCAAACTCTAATGATATAATCATTCTATTTGCAACGTACAACCATAGACAAAGATTATCTATATAAATATTTCTGATTACACTATCTAAAGTACAACGTACAGGCATGGACAATTATTCAGCCCAAACTAAATATACATAACACAGCCAATACAGGAGATTCATCTCCCGTTGCACCGACTTCAAAATATTCTTTCCGAGCTCTGGTATGATTGTACGCTGGGTTAACTTTCCCCAAACACACAATACAAGTCATGACCGTGCAGCGACTGCTGCATGATAAATATATTCAGGCGGAATCGAAACGGATATCGTTTCGTCCTGTGCTTCTTGCACCGGCAAAAACAACCGGGAAAGAATTTTATTCTCGCGTTATGATTCTACCCGTCTGAACCATCCATGTGGATCAGCGACATAAGCTTAACATCAGTCCGCCTCTATGAATATTTGATTTGCACAAGTGGGGATAGTTTTTATCATTTAAGTGGTTGTTCCACACGAATATATTGACGGCCATACAGTGGTTGCGGTCCTCATTCATATTAGAGTGGCTTCTGTACAGGAAATACTCTTTATCGAACAGAAGTTCCACACAGGTGTTGTTGGTATTTTGATGATCTGCACTATCGTGTGAGAGATACAACCCGGACATGATCGCTCATTAGAAACACGATTTCTCTTGTTTATCAAAGACCTATGTGGAACATACTTTGGTGTTGGAATATAACTCCCCGAAAGGCTTTGCACGAGGAAATATAATGTCCAATGGTAACGCATCTGGATAGAGTCCATTATGTACCGGCTTAGTTTTTCTACTTTTCGAGGATCGATGCAAAAACATTGTCGATGTGATCGATGGCCTCGGTGCCTTTCCGGTTCAAGATTATATACAGGCCATTCTTAAACGACAGGGTACATAATCAAGTACATATTGAGAACAATGTCCACATTAACCGTGCAGGTGCCTGCGGGTCCTAACGTTGGCACGATTCCAGGACGTATCTTCGAGAGAAGCTTCGTATCGTCGTTGCCTGGCTTTGTACGCTTGCGGAATGATTGAATGGTAATTTGTTAAATCACTGTAGCGCATGTGCAACTTAAATTCTGGTGGCTATTGCTGACGATCATACGCGGAAGTCTAATATGCGACAGTGGCTGCGAGAACACGTCGATTTTCTACCTTTTATTGTGCTTGTCGACTTTCTAAGCCCATAGTTTTGCGAGAATAATTTGAGGTCATTCAGTTTCCCTCCTAACCGGATGTGGATCATCCACGAGTCATAATACTGTCAGCAAATCTGCAATGTATGTATTTCTTATGTGGTCTAGAGGGAAATCCCTGCGCTAATTCCTTTATGCATATTTAACAATAAAGTTTTGTCTAATTGCTTAACAGGTGATTCTAGTTTTGTGAAATTAGATGCATTTGATCAAATTACGTTTAATTTATCAAGATTGGAAACAGCACTCATCGATCTTTGTTATTACTACATTGATGTTTCTGTTTACGCGGGATTTTGTTTCTTCAAAACCGTCGCAGTTATACTATGCCGGTTTTTCCTTCAGCGGAGTCGACATTTTAGCGGTTACGATTTTGCCGACGCGCGATATAGAAATTTTCATACCGATCAGCTTCCCCGGCATACCTAGTTACGTGATTTGACTCCTATACGGTGCATTTGAATCACGAAACGCGAGAAAGTGTGATTTACAGCACTGGTCATATTCTGTCGCAATGTTCACGTTTTCCAGGACAAAAACCCTCGAATCGAATGAAACACTGTGCTGGCAGACCTGTAACACACACACACACACACACACACACACACACATATATCATCTCGATTCATAGTGCTAACAGCTTCCAACACCTCTTGGCCAAATTAAACTAAATTCGTTTGTATGCAACATTATGTCATTCAGTAACCACAGAAAAATGTGGCAATCTTACTGTTGATGTTGAAATCCGGAATGGTGTCTCGTATAGAAGGATATTTAACTATGTGTCCGTCTCTGCAGCGTGGTATCATGTTTCGGCTGAAACTAAACATTCATCAAACGGTTTTCTGGAAAAATCAGTGAATACGTTCCTTCATAATAGTGATTTTCTCCAACAACAAACAGACGATTCTTTTGCATGCTCATGTCCAAACATGATATATTTGGTTGAACACTTGTCTTTGAACTTGAGATTACCAATAACTATAATTTTTTAAGAAGAAATATGACCATTCCTCATGCTGTGTATCATTTGTAAATATTCCTTTTTCTTGCAAATGAATTCCTATTGGATTTTGCATATAGTCTATGTTAAAAACATCTATCGCTGTATTCAATGTTTGCATTGGTTCCGAAGTCATCTGTCTCTTCATTAAATATTTCAATCCCCTGACTGGGAGTTTCAGTATCTTCAAGGTCGTCAATGTGCACTCACAGCGAGCTACACCATTGACTTCAATTTACTTGAATTATATCATGAAATGACTTTTCACGCCATCTGATTTTTTAGTCGCCGAGTTTGTTACTTGCACGTTGGATGGATATGTGTATGCATGTATGTAGCTAGGTACATATTTATATGCATGATTATATATATTTATTTATGCATTTATGCATGTATTTATATATGTATGAATGTGAGTGCATGTGTGCGTACATTTGTGCGTGCTTGCATGTATATATTTATGTAGCTATATATGTATGTGGGCAGGGAGGCAAGTATATAGGGATTTAGGTAGGTCGTTAGGTATGCATGTATGTATATATGTATGTATGTATGTATGTATGTATGTATGTATGTATGTATGTATGTTTGAATGTATACATGTATGAAAACCGAAAAACAGAGAGAAAGAGAGTTTACCTTTGACAGGTACAAGCAATGTAAATTATTGTAACTAATTTATAGAGAACTCTGATAGTACCAAAGGATATAAAAGCGGAAAAAGTGGAACTGTTCTTATGAATCAGATACAATTTCTCGGTTTAATTCATATAAGTTTAATTAAAATGAAGTGAATGTGAAATTCATTCAGAGACTTATCTTATGACGCAAATAACAGTGTAATTTGCTCAAAAATATTGACAGCCAATAAAGATTCGAGGTAAGTTGAATGTCATGCTGCACACGTTTTAGATCATTTGGCCTATATGTGTATATATGTATGTATATATATATATATATATATATATATATATTTGGGCGCGTGTGTGTATTAGCTTTGTCTTTACTTTCACAAAGTGTACATATCGTATTATTATCCCATACACGTGGTTTACATTTGCAATTTCCTTTTTATTTGTACTTTGAGACAATATTTATTATGCAATGACAAATAAGCTGCATGTATTCATCAAATTGATTTTTTTTTTCCGTTGCGTGCCCACTTCATAGAAATTGTTGTTTAATGAGTAGTAAGGTTTGAATAAATCCTCGTTCAGTGAGCTGCAGTCTAGATTATTCCATGTTTGTTCTTTCAAATTCGGTGCAATATATCACCTTAAAGTAACAGGCTGGTACTTTTTTTTGTTGAAGGATTCTCTTTGAATTACAACTTAAAATAATGCGTACATATTGGAGGGTTGCTCTGAATATGTAAACTGAGAACAGTTTATACCGTAACATACATGTATACCAATTTAGTCTGATATAAGTTAGTTCTGTTCAAATGCGTTTTTTTTTACAGTTCTATCTTTCAGTCTTATACTATTTAACTGTTTGACATGTGGGACAACCAAGACTCATAGCTTTCGAATAAGCCATATCATAGCGCATTCTATGATTTTAGTGTCTTATGAAAGTATTTCCTATTTTCTTTCATCAGAATTCAAGCATATAACATAAACGTTGTTACCCAACAAACGATTCTTCCTGATTACGCTTGCATCATTTATGCTCGTTCGTGTCCGTTTTGTACGTAATGTTCCCAAATATAAAAAAACAACATGAATGTTCTTGTGAGCTTGAATTTCATACATTGCGAAGTTTGTATGGTTTCAATGCCATTGTAACTTATTCAAGTTTATGAGAATACAAGATCTTAACTTCGTCAAGAGTTAAGGTTCGACACTTAAGAGAACTGATGTTCTTAATGAAGGTATTATTCATCAAATGTGGTGGCTGAGAGTCTACGTGCAAGATGAAGACCTTCATGGAATTTCAGAACGACATCCATGTAATCATATGATCCGAATACGATTTAATATAATATTATTTTAGTTCTTTCTGTGTTTTTTGGGAGATATATACAGCTATAGAGACAAAGAAAGGTAGAAAGAAAGATAGAAATAATCAGATAAGCGTAAAGGGCTTACCAGTGAATGCTCTGATAACTAAATGACTAGAGTTTTGATGCATATAGTTGATAACATATCATCATGCTTACACGCATTTAACCAACAAAACTCGCATTGCAAGGAAAGAACTGGATAAAAGAGGTGATAAAGCAAATAAATTGTAGATATCCAGAATTTACATGGTGTTCAATTATACCTAAATTGAAAATTATGCATTATCTTCATAAATCGGGAATGTTTCAGATTAACATGAAACAGTAACAACAGTAAGTGGAAAGAAATAATCAATTTAACCCCACAATTTTCAGCTATGAAAAACTACGCCATGAGAAACTGTACGCCTGCATAGCCGCTTCTATAACGAAATTATACACAATACAGAAAGTTAATGTATGCAATGTTGTCTACATATCATTATCACCCTTTAGAGACAAAATCAGTGTTAAATGTAGGCTCCGTATGTATAGATATATACATACATGTACCGTGAATGATGAAGGCGTTACATATCATGCATTCCAACAATGCAAAATATGCTAAGATCGTGAGTGAGAGAAACAAAATACAGAACAATAGAGGGAGAAATAGACCATATATAATATTATTGTATCTCAGAAACTTTGCTAACATTTAAAAACATCGATGCTGTTGTCGTGAACAGTTTGCAAAGATGTCCTGCTTAGAAGACAATAGAAAATATAAATGTAAATCTAGAGAGAGAGAGAGAAAGAGGGGGGGAGAGAGAGAGAACAATGCATCAAAAAATGCTGTGTGAATATAATAAATAAATGATACAATATATATCACACAAAAACACAACTATGGTATATCGCATTCATTATAAAACGACAAATAAATCAACAAAGGAATGAATGTGAGCAAAAAAGTACAAAAGACTGAGAAATAGACACAGTTTGTTTAGTACGATAGATCTACTTTATATTGTAATTTGCTTTTTGGCTGAGTACTAGTACGTACAATGTCGCCATTTAAGAATATTATAGGTATGATGCCTTTGACACTGGGTAATATTAAACAAGGTATACGAATTTAAGCGTACTACTGTTATAATTCATGTCTTTTTTTTCTTCAATAGAATATCCTATTTTAAACACCTTACACGTATTACTTTTTGACATTAAATAACATTACATAGAGTATCGGAATTTGAGCATATTACAGTTATTATGCTTTTGAGATTGAGTATTAATGCATATAATATCCAAATTTAAGCATATTACAGTAAATACTATTGAGCTATTACATTATTGTATGCAGATTATTGTATTCTGCCCAGTGTAAAATGTCAGTTGCCATGTAAAATGAATTAGATGATATCAGGTAGATAACATTAAACTCGTATCATTTTAATTCTAATCAATTTAACAGTTTGTTCGTAATTCTATTATTATTGTTTCTACAACTTTATTTTATGTTCATGGAACCCTTGTAGTAGAATAGTCTTCTTTTAAATTGCAGTTGTTTAAGAGCGGAAGAAATTAAAACGTTTTACGAATTGAAAATTGGCCACTGCATCAGATAATTAAAGAGTGGGCCAAGATGCTAACTATTTTTCTGGACGGCAACTTTATCCATTATCTGCCAACGCTGAGTATGTCCTTGTCCAATTAAAATCAACAGCATATATGTACCTGTACTTAATCAATTCCTTTGAAAGTTGCAAATTGTATCAACATCCCGATGGAAAATTCTGCTGTCACGAGCAATATTTCGAACCTTGGTTATCACTGGTATGCAAGCCAGGTTTCTCTGAAAACCGAGGATGACAAGAAAAAGCGACAGTTTAAAGCTGAGGTTAATTTAATTTCAAAAACCTATAAAAGCAAGAGAAAATGCCCCACGTTTTAGACTATTTCGAATACAGTTAACTAGTCTTGAATGTGGTGATGTGCTAATAGTCCTGAATAAGTTAATGTGTCAATAATATTGATGAAACATAATGTGTTATGTATATTTAAATTAATTGTTTGTCTGTTAGTTTTAAAATAGTTTTTATTCCATTACATGCTATTGTAATGTAACATTGTTTACTGGATTTGACATTGTCCAAAATCAGTGACAGTTTTGGTAAACAATTTTTTTTTATTTTTGTTTTATTGGTCTCAGAGTAAGAATCATTTAGTTCAGTTAAGGTCATACCTGGACTACGATATGTGAGGGACATGTTAATTCGTAAACAAACTTCTATTATTTTCTAGAATGATGAACTCTTGACCCGATCCGAGAATCGGTTTTGAATTTTATTTAGTGTTATAAATGCTAATCAATTCTAATAAAGAAATATTCGTCAAAGATAGTGTATGTGCTAAAAATAACTAACCACAAAAACAGAAATGCATCAATAAATGCTATGTGAATATAATAAATAAATCATGCAATACATATCACACAAAAACACAAATATCATATATAGCATTCATTACAAAACGACCAATCAATTAACAAAGGCATGATTGTGTACGAAAAAGAACAAGAGACAGAGAAAAAGACAATTTATTTAGCACCATAGACCTACTTTATATTGTAACTTGATTTTTTCGTTGAGTACAATGTTGCTATTTAAGAATATTATAGGTATAATGCTTTTGACACTGAGTAATATTAAACAGGGTATACGAATGTAAGCATAATACGATTATAATTATTGTTTATTGTACAGAATATTTTATACACCTTACACGTATGATGTTTAGTTTGGACATTAAATAACATTACATAGAGTATAGGATTTTGAGCATATTATAGTTATGATGCTTTTGAGATTGAGTATTATTGCATATAATATTCACAATTACACATATTACAGTAAATAATATCGAGCTATTAAATTATAGTATGCAGATTATTGTATTATTCCCAGTGTAAAGTGTCAATTACCATGTAAAATGAATTAGGTGATATCAACTGAATAACATTAAACTCGTATCATTTAAATTCTAGTCAATTTGACAGTTTGTGCTTAATTACATTATTTTTGTTTCTACAACTTTATTTTATGTTCATGGAACCCTTGTGGTAGAATAGTCTTCTTTTAAATTGCAGTTGTTTAAGCGTGGAATAAATTAGAATAAATAATGTTTTACCTATTGAGACATGGCCACTGGATCAGAAATTTAAACCGTGGGCCAAGATGCTAACTATCTTTCTGGACCGCAACTTTATCCATTAGCTGCCAACGCTGAGTATGTCCTTGTCCAATCAAAATCAAGAGCATATATGTGCCTGTACTTAATCAATTCCTTTGAAAGTTGCAAATTGTAGTAACATCCCGATGGAAAATTCTACTGTCACGAGCAATATTTCGAACCTTGTTTATCACTGGTATGCAAGCTAGTTTTCTCTGGAAGCTGAGGATAACAATATAAAGCGACAGTTTAAAACTGAAGTTAATTTATTTTCAAAAACCTATAAAAGCAAGAGAAAATGCCCCACCTTTATTAAATTCAAGAAACTATTTATTTTCCGGGAAAAGAAAATTAAGATCTAAACGAAACTTACAATATTGTAAATTAAATACATAATTATCGTAACTAATCTTTTATTAAGAATTCCAAATGTTTAGACTATTTCGAATGCAGTCAACTAGTCTTGAATGTGGTGATGTGCTAATAGTCTTGAATAAGTTAATGTGTCAATAATATTGATATAACATAATGTGTTATGTATATTTAAATTAATTGTTTGTCTGTTATTTTAAAATAATTTTTTATTCCATAACGTGCTATTGTAGTGTAACATTGTTTACTGGATTTGACATAGTCCAGAATTAAAACATTGTATCTTTTTGCTGACCTTATTCCAAAATCAGTGACAGTTTTGGTAAACAACCTTTTTATTTTTGTTTTATCTGTCTCAGAGTAAGAGTCATTGAGTTGAGTCAAGGTCATACCTTGACTACGAGACGTGAGGCACGAGTTAATTCGTAAAGAAACTTCTATTTTTTTCTAGAATGATGAACTCTTGGACCCCATCTGAGAATCTGTTTTGAAATTTAGTTAGTGTTATAACTGATGCTATGATAAGAACTGTATCAGTCGTGCCTTAACACTTGGGTCGTCAAGTTGCTTTATGTTGTGTCCAGTTTGGGCTGAACTTTTATTTTTTTTTTCAAATTACTGAATTCAAATGATTGTTTTCCTGGAAATACTAAAGTGCTCTAAATTAATTCTTGGACAAAGATATTTACTGGAACTTATACGGAATTAAAAAACTGGAATAATATTTTATGTGATTCAACAAGAGTTTGTTGACACACCAGTACAACGCTGTCTATTGCAGACGTCATCTCCTTCCATTTTGGATTT
This sequence comes from Megalonaias nervosa, assembly GCA_016617855.1. NCBI lineage: Eukaryota > Metazoa > Mollusca > Bivalvia > Unionida > Unionidae > Megalonaias > Megalonaias nervosa. Next base: position 30,187 of record JAECUM010096099.1, on the reverse strand, counting down.
TCATTGGGATTTGAACTGTGATTCTGTTAGAACTTTTCGTTGATGAGACTTGTGTTTTAATTCTTGGATTACAATTTGGATTTAATTCGCAATACCGTACATTCTTTTTCTTATTTTTTGTTTACTTTTTAGTCTGGGATAATAAATTATGTGTTAAATTTTACAAAGGTTGTTGTCTTTGCTCTTTTCTGTTACTTATTTCAAGAGCATAGACTACACGCATGTAAAAGCTCATTTTCCGTTTATTTATTCCTATTCCTATTGATACCAATTTGTATACAGTAGTCAAGGTGAACCAAAAATCTACTGGGATAAGGATGAAAGGTGTAAAATAAAAAAGTATAGAAAACTGACTATGCGCGAGTCTTTACCTCGTGTGCATTAATGTACCATAGATGTAATAAAGTCGTTTATTACAATTCATTTGGATAAAGATTGAAACAGTAGTTGTACTAACTGCTTGCCTATATTCTTTTTCATTGTAACTGGCACTATGTGAACTATTAAAAAAAATTATAATATATTATAATTATAATATTTATAATATATTATTATAATATATTATTATATCTTATATTATAATATAATACATAAGCAATTGGAACAGAATAAAATTACACGACTTCTGCACAATATAAAATTAGTGCGCGAGCAGTTTGCTCATGCTGTCCAATGAGTGAGGTGCAATATACCACAGAGTTTATCATAGTAATCTAAGTTAAAATAATCTGAGTGAACGACGAAAATCACCATCAACCCTCTGATGTTGGAAACTAATCAGAGACAATAAGTTGTACTATACAATGTTGTATTAATATGTTATTAACATTGCCCCATCATGCATTATAATTTCCATCAGTGTAATGAAAGAGCCTGAGATTTTGTTACAACATATGGAACCTACTCTCATTCTAGTGCGTCTGAATAACGATAAAATATAAATACTATTCTTTCTTTCCTTTCCGTGGACGGTAAGTGTTTGCATTCACAAAGAATATGCATCTTGACGTTGCGTAAGTAAATGTAGCTGATCAATTCATAGGTTTATTTACACTGGAAAAACAGGTTGAAGTTTCTTGAGTTACACCAGGCTAAATTTGTCCTGAAAATAGTATTGCTGTTAGTAAATGATGTATTATCTCTGCAGTTATAGGTAACCTAAATCATTTTACATATTGAGAAAACATTTGATACCTTTTAAATGGGAAATCTGTAATTGAATGACAATACTAATATAAGAACCACTGCATTCCCTTATTTAGATGACTAGAAAATACAAAGAGGACAATTCATGATATAAAATACTGTAATTATATTTGGATACGTATGTAATGGAATGCTTGCTGTTTTGTACTGATTATTGAATAAGGCAATGATTGTTCCACTCTACAACAGCATGCATACATATCCTGATGAATACCCAAAAATAAACTTTTATTTTCAAAAAGTCCCTTTTCGAAACAAAGTAAGATAAATTATGCCAGGCCTAAAGAATTGTGGACAAAACTAGACATATCAACGCTGGGTTTATCTGCTTTTTCTCTGATCCAATACATTAGAGTGGTTGTTTGGTTTTCATTTGTTCCTAGGCAACTTTAATCTATCTATCTATCTATCTATCTATCTATCTATCTATCTATCTATCTATCTATCACACAAAATACGTCTAGTCAGCAAGATATGATCTCTTGGTGTGTGGCAATCAAGAGAGGTTTCACAAGACCTGCACTCAATGCTCCTCACATCGCAAAATGCATTCCGAGCCAAGGAACGGATTTAAGAAAGTTAAACTGCCCTCTTAATCCCTGTAATATATAATTCGCGTGCTATAATTATGCTGTAAAGACTAAACCGGACATTACACTATTACATTTTCATTTGTCTGATTTCATAATATTTATAGAAAATGCATGTATAAGTTTTGTCACTAATATTTACAGTTGGTTAATTGTTTGGTTTGTTGCTAAGTCATCAATACGCACGCTATTAGTCATATCATGCAGACATGACTTGATCTAGTTTTATTTTCTTGGCTGGTCTGGAGGGTATAACGACGCTTCGATTACGAGTCTGACACTCTAACCAATCAGTTACTGCGGCTCCATGCAGCATTCTTTCTTTTTTCTTTCTCATTGTTTATCCCGCCTCAATTTTTGTTATGGAAAGTAATTTATGTTTAGTATATTTACACATATTAACAACTGTTGATGCACATTTGATGGCTTATATATATTTGAATCTCCTTAATTGTATTATGTCATATGAAAAGACAATGATATTTTAGCACATTCTCGTGCCTTATTTTGATCCAGTCCAGAAACGATAGGAGTTTAGTGTTCTCAAACTACATGCCTGCAAAATATCATTCTCCTTTTTGTGGATTAGAACAATCGTCCAGTTTATTTATCTCTGTTCCTGTTGATAAGAATTATATACAGTTGTCAAGGTGAAACAAAAAACTACAGGGACAATTACGAAACGTGTAAAATAAAAATAACAGAGAAACCTGGCTATGCTCGTGTGTTGACCTCGTGTGCGTTCATGTACAATAGATGTAATAAAAGCATTTATTACAATTCATTTGGATAATGATTGAAAATTTCTTTGTACTAAGTGTTTGACTATATTTGTTTTTATTTTAACTGCCACTATGTGAACTATTAAAAGATTATAATATTACATTAATTATGAATTGGTACAGTATAAAGTGACACGACTTTCGGGCAATGTAAAATGATACGAATTTGATACATTAGAAAATGACAAAAATGCTACCAAATGTTTTGGAACATGCAACAGCATTCGATTCTACGCCAGAGAAGAAGCATATTAAAATTGAACTTCCAGAACGTATATATTTATTTCGATTATATAAGTTGGATAATAACCTTAGTCTCTAAATAATATTTTCTTCTGCCTATTATTTGCAAACGAAATGAATTTAAATAATTATAACAAAAGTCTCGAGTCGCTTCCAGACAAAATTACAAACGATTACAGATAGCAAGACTGAAAAGATTAGATAGCAACACAGAAAATAGAAACTACAGCTAGATAGTTTAATTTCCAAAAACTTGTATCATATCACACATGCAAACTAAGTAATGTTGTTGTAGGTGTTTTGTGCTGAGGTGAGATGAATGTAAAACAGTAATATATTACCTGATAAATAATAATTTCAAGAAATAAAGGTCAGATTTAACAACATTTTGACTATTAATCTTGCTTAGAATCACTGGCAATTGTCTAACAGAATCAAACTACAAGCACAATATATATATATATATATATTGTAAATATACATCAGACAGAACGGAAAGTGCTATCCCTGGATTCTATAGACGAATGCTTGATAATAGTAGGCAGAATTACTATTTAATACAAATAATACTATCATACAGGTTAGATAATTTTTTGGTGATGCTTGCTTAGTCGTGAAGGAATATGGGCTGGTATGTGCAGGCAAGGCGATGGGTGCCGTTTGCCCGTGGACCTAGGTTCGAATCCCCGTGCAGTACGAATTAAAAATTCTCTAACATGTATGATAGTATCATGTGTATTAAATATTAATTCTGTATACTATTATCAAGCATTCTTCTATAGAATCCAGGGATAGCACTTTCAGTTCTGTCTGGTGTATATTTATAATTCTATATAATTAACCCTATACACCTTGATTTCTTTCATAGGAATCAGGAACGACTGTGTATATATATATATATGAGAATTGGTTACCAGGTCGTCATGCGAGTGTGTCTTCTACGCACGCGTGCATATAACACCGATTCAGCGCCATCATTTCTTGGTGATGTGTGATTAGTCGTGAAGGAATATGAGTTAGTGAGTGCAGGCAAGGCGATGGGTGCCGTTTAACCACGGACCTGGGTTCGAATCTCCGTGGAGTACGAATTAAAAATTAACTAAGGTGTATGATAGTATTATTTGTATTATATATATATATATATATATATATATATATATATATATATATATATATATATATATATATATGTGTGTGTGTGTGTGTGTGTGCACCAGCTACCCGGAAACGACAAAAACACCCATTACAAAGAATAGGAAAAACGTCTCATTTAAAACACAATCATATTTGAAATTAAATTCAATAAGGTGTTTTACCAAACATAAACACATCATGGTGTGTATAATAACATAGAGGCGGCAGGATAATGAACATAATTAATATAATATTGTACATCACACAAACAAAACACAGAAAGAGAGAAATGTCAAAACAAGAATAGCCAATAACACATCATATATCAATCAATAAATTCATTATTTTAGTAGTACTGTTTCCTTCTTTTTGCAGATTCACGCAACCGGTACCAAATTTTAGAACACAAATTCTGGTTTTTGCTGCAAAGAACAATAATAATAATAATTTGAAATGAAGACTAGCGGCAGAACATAACCAGGAATCGAATGACTTGATATTAAGACAGACAAAGAAAAGACAATTCTCTAACTTGACAGCATATGCATTACACCAAATATATTTTCCGAAATAGATTGTCAAATAATCATCTTGTAACACGTGTGAAGTGGAAACTATTTTAAAATAGCCTTCTATTGAAACGTTAACACAAAAGCATGGCTATGTTTGGTCCATAAGACATTATTATCAATTTTATCAATGATTTTCGTAAAGTCAAATCTTTGAGAAAAATCCTATCGAGACAAGCTCCAGAGACTATCATGATCGATAACCAATAACCTTCCAAACTATGGTGGTTTAATTTTCCGCGAAATCCGTTTAAGTGTGCGTGAATTAGTATATTTTATAAAGTCGTCCTGATCAAGATTTTGACAATAGACATTATACAAATAAAAAATAAAGTCAGAGGTTATATTCCCAGAGAGAGAGAGAGAGAGAGAGAGAGAGAGAGAGAGAGAGAGAGAGTATTACACGCGCGAGAACGGCGAGGCAGTGCATGTTATAAAAAATATGTTTTACCTCATGTATGTCAGAAAATGTTACCTTTGTCCACATTTAATGAATTCAGTTTTGTTTATTTTTTAGCATCATCTCCATTTCACATTTAGCACTCGTAGACTCTCCTTCCCAGTTGCTCAGGCAGTACTGATCTTAAGTTTAGATTTATCTTTTCTAGTAACCTATGACAGCGTAACCATAAATCTGAGTATATTATTTGGCCGGTGGACAGTTAATACAATTAATAACTTTACGTGTAAATTTGACATTGTTCTTACCGTAAAGGAATATTAAAGTGAGAGTTTTTAAATTGCTTAAACTGATACAAATTCGAGCATTCTACCCCAATAACTTTGCTCTTTCGCCAAAGGACGACGAATCTGTGATGAATCCTCGCTGGGTAACGAAGTGAGAAAAGCTCGTAATGTCTCTAACTCTGGTCCGTATTATAAAACGCACTTGCCCAACGATGCTACTGGTTCAAGTGTTCTAGGCTTTCAGTAACCTGCGAGAGTTTGTACTGCATACAAATCAATAACTTGTTTCAGCTCTGTTCCCTGGATTCGTATCTCTTCCCGGAGTCATCGGAAGCTTCCAATTTCCACTAACGCTATCGTGTTAATAGTTTTGTACGTAATGATCATCCAGTATAGTTTATGTTTTATAGATTTGTATGAGTTGTGCCTCCCTGAGAATTCCGGAATAAACACTTACTGTCTGATATGCTCGTAACAAACTTACTTGCCGTTACTGCTTCCTATCGATTTATCCCCTTCGGTAAATCCGATTGGCGTGACGAGGTATTTCGCCTTGGATGGAATTCGCGAGAACCGAAGGCAAACGTTATTTGCGATTACACAGACATGTATGTATTTTCTGGACTACGGCTGATTGTGTTGATTTCATCCTTCAATGTTTTGTACCTCTTGAATTGTTTTCTCTCGCCGGCAAATGTAATGGTCCATTACAGCCCTAATATTAATAATAGTATTGCGTAGTGTAGTTTAGCAACAGGTTAGCATTGTCTACGTACGAGAAGCATACTATTTCAAACTAAGCATCTTTTTCACATTCACAACCGCCATGCATTCATGGAAGATATATATATTTTTTTTCCGGGAGATATATATGTGTCATGTTTTTTATCCGTTTCCGGAACATTTTAATACGTTTACTAAAAATGACATTGATTACGTCTGTGCTTGGTATAGTGAATAATTACTTTTACACATGACCTGTTACAGTGCGTCCTTGATGACTAACAGTCCATAACCTTTATTTTACTGGTCGAGATAATATTGTTGGTTAAATGTAATTCATGGAGACTTTTATCGAGGCGGATGTTTCGATGTATTCCACTTCATTGCTGAAGAAACAATCCCTATGAGGTTTTACGTCCGTCGGGGACATAGTCATCTGCCAGGCATATTTGTTTCCCAATGCACTGACTCCAAGCTGGCATCAAGGTTTATCACAAATGGGAAATCAGAACTGTTTCTACCTGACCCACGCATAGATTATATTTTAGTGTATCCGAGGTTTGGTTAATGTCTTTCTCAGGCAAGTATTCGTCGACATGGGGCAAAAATTAAATGTCGATATTGGCAAGATTTTTGGATTTTCATTGGGATTTGAACTGTGATTCACTTAGAACTTTTCATTGATAAGACTTGTATTTTAATTCTTCGATTACAATTTGGATTTAATTGGCAATACCGTACATTCTTTTATTTTTTTTTTTTACTTTTTAGTCTAGGATAATACATGGTTAAATTTTACAAAGGTTGTTGTCTTTTCTCTTTTGTTACTTATTTTAAGAGCATAGACTCGTAACAAATGATATAATACAGCACATCTGTGAATGAGTTCTCAGTATTCAGAAAGTAGTGGTTTAGTCGAAAAAGTCAATGTGCACTTTATAATTTCAATTAAAAATTTACATAAATAATTCCTCTTAAATCGTAACTGAACACACTAAAATGATTCCAGAAACATATATTATAACTTGATTGAATAGTTGTTTTCCCCATCCTATGTATTTTAATTTCATCTGGCATAAAATGCAACAGTAAGCACAAGATGTGGGTCGTTTTAAATGAAACATTCCATCAAATTGTAAACACGTTCGCTTCCAGAACATTATTATAAGGTTGTTATCAAAATCAGATCCTCAGTTTAAATTCAGATAGATATCTTAAAACAACTGAGATTAGGCAGGTACGCCAGGACTCTATCTTCAACCTCGGACACCGCTGAAGCACACAATGTAAATTAAGTATGCACAAAAACATAAAATTGGACTAAGAAATTTCAAAGTGATGTGACTTTTTCAGTCACTCCTAAGTGCAATTCGAACGTTTAATTTACTGATCTAAAATTGCAGAGCCTTAACAAAATTGAATTTGCATATTAAAAACACCTTATGTTTCTGTTGTGAAATATTATTTGTAGCGTAGATAATGTATTTCAACGATAATCTCGTCATAGATTTACAAAATGTGTATAATATTGGCATTATATTCCTCCATTTTCTCAACTATGTATTGTTTTCGTCGGCAATAAGGAGTGCTGAATCTAGAAGGCCTTGAGTTTAATGTGTGCTTATCAATGCGTCCCATGAAAATGAGTGTTGAATCTAGAAGGCCTTGAGTTTAATGTGTGCTTATCAATGCGTCCCATGGAAATGAGTGCTGAATCTAGAAGGCCTTGAGTTTAATGTATGCTTATCAATGCATCCCATGGAATCTAGAAGGCCTTGAGTTTAATTATGCTTATCAATGCGTCCCATGGAATCTAGAAGGCCTTGAGTTTAACGTATGCTTATCAATGCGTCCCATGGAATCTAGAAGGCATTGAGTTTAATCTGTGCTTATCAACGCGTCCCATGGAAAAAAGGAGTCGTGATATATATTTTATTCCCTCATACAACTTTTGTCAACAATGAGGTCGCACTTATAAAACAAATTTTATGTTTTTGTTGTGAAACATTTTGTAGTAGAGTAGAAAATATAATTTCGGCGAGAATTTTGTTAACTATTTACAGAATGTTTGACAGATCCTTCGACGCTACTGTGTATTGCTTTTTTCTGCAATACGGAGTGCTGAATCTGAAATACTTTAACTGTAATGTGTGCCCAAGAATACGCCCCATCGGATATATGTTATTCTTTAAAACTGTATCATGCATCAATAATGCTCTTTTTGTATATGCAGCCAACAATACATTTGGAAAGACTATTCACTCATGGCATTGAGATGTTCTCTTTGTATCTGTAGCCGACGATACATTTGAAAAGGATATGCACTCATGGCATCGACATAAAAAAAAAGGAAAAAAAAAAAGAAAACGGAGTAGGGTTTCAGGCCTCAAGTTGAAATTTCAAACCCCTCAATGCATTATTGGAATGAGCTGCAAAAATAAGGGTGAATTTACGGACTTAATATTTTCAATTTAATGATTCGAATCGTTTGTATTAAGCCTATTCGGCCTATTCTGATCGAAACCTCTTTAGTTCGTTCGATGACTGATCTGATTTCTACGGTACTTTCAATACATCATTGGTTATGAGTCAGAGCGAAATGTATTTATCCGCCTAGACTGTGGAGGTATCGCAACACTCCGATTATTATTAATAAACTATATTACCTGAGGTAAAACGGATAGCCGGGTTTATTAACGATGGCTGTTGGAACATCAGACTTGAACTATGAACAGTTATTTGTAGCGTTTATTGTAAAACCGTGAAAAGCAATTTCCGTACAAAATTTTCAATGGAACTACTTTCCTAAATGGACAATTATTTTCTCAGATCAGTTTAGACATATTTAATTGTAACTGTTAAAATATCATGCTGCTGCACATTCTTACACCTTAAAAAGCCGATGACTACAAAGGTTGCACATTATACAGATGAAGCACGAACAAATAGTACACTACAATCTTATGGAACAAAACATAAGTTAGTAATAAGGGAAAGGAGAAGGAAACACTGAGAAGAAAAGAGCGTACGAGTTAACCTATGTCAGGTGTAAGCAATGTAGATTGTTGTGTTTCAGTTACAGAGAGCTACATGTGTCTGAAAGGGTTTACATGGGGAGAAACGGGTACAACTTTTGAAGAGTTAGATAAGACTCTTGCTTGTTTTTATATAAGTTTAAATCATCTTATATGAACGTTAATTTCACTCACAAACGAATCTGTCCGATAACAGATTATATATGGTCAATTGCAGTGACATCTGATTCAGAATCTGAATTGGTTTCATACTTTGCTCAACAACTGTTAATTCCATTGAATGCATGCATGTATGTATGTATGTATGTATGTATGTATGTATGTATGTATGTATGTATGCAAGTATGTATGTATGTATGTGTGTGTGTGCGTGCGTGCGTGCATGTATGCATGGATGCCTCTGTGTGAATGTCTGTATGCATTAGGCATTTTCAGTGCTTTCACACAAAACATATAAGATTATCTCATACACGTCTAATGTCTGAGGCTCACCGTATAATTATATATTTATTCCCAATTTGAGCATAGAGGATATTAAGTTTTCTATCCGCATGTAAATAACAGGACGGCACGTGTGTGGTTTAATCCTCAGATTTACTTTAAAGAGTGCATACTGTCTCCTTCCCTTATTGAATTGTATATATTAGTCTAACTGCAAGATTGTAATTTTATTTTTCAACGGGATTTATTTGCCTGAAGTTATTAATATTTCTAGTATTACATTTTTGAGACTCACCAGCCAAATAGAGCAATAGTTCAGAAAGATACGAAGGAAATGCGTCGTAAACAATTGTATACAATTAACAAATCGTGTCAAATGTATATCGGTCCTCATTGTGTGGGCGACTCGGCTTCCTGATAAATATTGTGAGCAGAAACATTTAATGTTAGTCCTGTGAACATTTCCCATTTTCAGCATGTTTGCTTAATGACATGTAAGTTTGGGAGAAATTGTCATTTAAAATTCTACAATCTCGTAATACCTTGATTTATAATTTATACTTATTTTTCAATAGTATTATGATGTGGCTTTTGTACTTTGCCCTTTTCGGGTTCTGACTAGTCAGCACATTCTCTACCCCATGACTTGGCAAGCAAGCAAAATGCAGAAATGTGCAACCCGTGGATGATTAATACACACAGTCAAATCGTATACACATTAGGTTGTATACGACTACTACGCAAACAGCAGTGCTGAATGATAGATAGTTATATAGGCTATTTGCTGTGCGATTACAACTGAGGCCAGTCTCATTCTGCTTTTATTGTGTGCAAATCCCCAACTGTACTATTTCTTATTTGTGCTCTGAGTTGTTGGTGATCTTCTATTTCCCTCCACACCGTCACGAATAAAGTCATGCTAAATATTGTATCTTCCATAGCCACTGAATACAGTTTACTGATCGTGGTGAGCCTTTCTTTGCCACCCCAAGCAGCCCCAAATAGACGCATATTCCTTAATGTAACCGCATCGAAATTACTTTGATACCCAGACGATAATTCCAATTGGCGCACCTGTGATGGTTGTCGTTGTTGTGGTTCCATCTACAACCAACCACGAGCGTTTATATTTCTCTATCAGCAGGAATCTTCCAGCTGTTTATCCACCTAGATGATTTTTTGCAAGTCGGTAATATTGTTGCTTCATTACAGGTCTATTAATATTGCAATCGAAAGTACGATTACACGACTGCAGACCCTGCCTGGACTCGTCGCGTCTAGGCGCAATATTCACCCTCACCCCTTGCAACTTACCCTTTTGCACTGGTACAACTGTAATTCAATTACATAAAATATTTGACTCAAGAATATTTACATTTCCAGCGATTGTGTGTTCTGGAGGTTTTGCAACTTTGTCATCTAAACAAACGCCGCTTACGTATGTTTTTTTTTTTTTTTATTTTTTTATTTTGTTTTTTTTTTTTTTTCCATCTAACGATCGGCTTTGCCCAATGAATGTTACCCAAACAAATTCATCCTTGTTGAATAGCAGTCGAAATTCTTTATCTTCTTAACATAGTCAATATTGGTGAAAACAAATTGCTGGTAAATATCCCCAGGTGTCAATGCCGCGAACTATCCTGATGTTGTTACAATTGTCACGAGTCACATTCATGGCATGTGGGTATCGTTGAATCAAATAAATAACGTCCTTGATTTTGTGCCTGCCTCATAATATCTTTTTGTGCTGGATTAACTTCATTCACAAGCATCACATCGTCTTATAATGTTTGCTTAATGATATGTAACTGTTGGAGCAATTGTCATTCAAAAGCCAACAATCTAGTAATTCCTTGGCTTTATAATGTATAGTTATCTTTCAGTCACGACAGTCTACCCCAATAATTGCCAAACAAGCAAAATACAGAAATGGAAATGCGCAACTCGTGGATGATTAATACACACACATAGTCAAGTCGTATAAACATTAGGTTGTATACGTCTACTACGCAACCAGCAGTGCTGAATCTATAGATAGTTGACCAGGCTATTTGCTGTGCAATTATAACTGAGGCCAATCTCACTCGACTTCTATTGCTTGTAAATCCTAAACTGCACTGTTTGTTATTTGTGCTCGGAGTTCTAGGTGATGTTCTATTACTCACCACACCGTCGCGAATTTAGTCATACTAATTATTTTATCCTCGATAGCCACCTAACACAGTTTACTGATCGTGGTGAGACTGCTTTGTGCCACTAAAAGTAGCCCTAGACACGTACTGCTAAATTTTATCAGATCGAAATTAATTTGATATCCCCGACGATAATTGGCGCACCTGCGATGGTTGTCTTTGCTGTGTTTCCAGCCACGCCAAGAATAAAATTTGCTGCTGCGGCTAGATCACAGATGTCATCTACGACCAACAACGAGAGTTTATATTTCATTATCAGGACGAATCTCTGTGTGATTTCATCTCACAGCTGCTTATCCGCCTCGATTATTTTCACGTCGGTAACATTTTTGCCCATCTTAGCTCTAGTAATAATACAATCGAGCAGTACAATTACACGTCTGCATACCCTGCCATTACTCGTCGCATCCAGGTGCAATACACACACCACTTCTGGCCACTTACCCTTTTGCACTGCTACAACTGTCATTCAATCACAGAAAACATTTGCTTCTGGAATATTTAAATTTCCAGAGATTGTGCGTTCTGGAGGCTTTGCACCCTTATCTTGTAAAAGCACACAGATTACGCCTGTATCTTTTCCATCTAACAATCATCTTTGCCCATTAACTGTTACCCGAACAAATTCATCCTAGCTAAATAACAGTCGAAGCTCTTTCTCTTCTTAATGTAGTAAATGTTGGTGAAAAATAGTCGCTGTTAGTCATCCACAAGCTTTTAAGTGTCAATACCACGAATCATTATCGAACAGTTAGGGTTCTAATGAATCAAATTGGACGCATGGTCGTATCGTTGAGTTAAATAAATAACGTCCTTGATTTTGTGCCTGCCTCGTGATATTTGTGCTGGATTGACATGATTTTCAAGCATCACATCTTCGTATGCTGCTCGAGTGTTTTTTCTTGCATTCAAATCGCCAATGGTTAATGCTTCGTCGATGGTGGAAAAGTAATGATTGTGGTGTTACTACTTCTGATTAGAGGTTTTCGAACATGTTTTTAAAACGTCATAACACGGTTGGTCATCAGCAGATGGCATAATCACCTTCAAAAGATCCCACTTCAGCTAACGTAAAATCATATTCAGCAACATATGAGGTTTTTTCCTGATTCAGCGGGACGAATTATCAGATCGACAAAAGTCACTCATAGGATTGTTCCAACAAGGATGGTCAAACAACCGCTGTGGCAAATTCATCTACCAGAACCAACAAACAATTTCACCTCGATGGTTTGATGTCCACATTCCTAATGAGTTTCATCGGGTTGATTTATTGTTTCTTCCACTCAGTCATGTCCGTGATCGATGAGACCGACTGCGCACCTACAAGTATGTGTCAACGATTGTTGATGTTGCCTGCAAGCACAAAAATGCGCAACCACTGGCGTCAACATACCCTGCAAGTGTTGCAGATGCACTCGAGTGCATTTATAAATGTCCGCTACTCAGATGTCCAAAACTGTTGCAAGTGGGTCGTGATAAAGAATGTATCAGATCTTTTGCTGCGTTGTTAATCAAACACCATGTAAGAGCTTGTGTTTGACATGTCACCAATCATTGTGACCAAGCTATTTTGGACTTATGTAATCGAAAATTCGCTGAATGAATAACCCGTCTTCCGCTAGGCATACCAGCACCAAACAAAGAAGTCACACGAACGATTGTATTTAAATCAGCTAATGTGTTTCGACAAAAGACTGTGAAGAGAGGCCAAACCTCCAATCCGAAAATGCTTTCAAAGCCGGCTCCTTTAAAACAACTCTGAGACGCGTTTATTTTTTGCGGTATCTGCATCCATCTCGATGGTTAGAAGATGGATAATATAGTGCAGCTGAGCCAGTATGGTCCGTCGATTTGTTTTCTATCTCGATACAGATTGATACCCCAAGACAACCAACACGTTATTGTTTGAGACTATCGTCGCATGGCGAAATCAGACCTCCCAGCCGTGCCTTTGTGTTCGAGGAAATGCAATTATTTCCAGCAAATAGTGAACTTCCACCGAGAACTGTTTTAACACGCTGATGTAATAGTAGACCTGTCAATCCCAATAGCATGATGACCAAACGCGCAAGTGGTGATTTCATCGGGTAGTATCTGTTGATTGGTATCAAGCGGGTACAAAATCAATCGGTGGTGATGTGCATCAGCAGCAAGAAGTGTCATTGTACATCATTGTGACCCTATCCTGGTGAAACGGTTTAAATATGTCATAGTAATACTCGTACAGCTGCAGGTTTTACACGTCCAACACGGACAAACCAACATCTATGCGTTCGATGTTTCTATCTTTTTTGCTGCTGTGAGCGGCAACAAATCCACCATTATAAATCTTTCTGGATATATTGGCCAGGTCAGCGATCACACTTCGAAGTTTGTCTTGTTCGTTATCACGGAAAAGATCGACTTGAATTCGTTTGCCCAGATTCTCGATGGATATTTCAGACACTGAAATGTTCATGAGCTTTAAAATGTCCTCCTCAAACTCATTTGTTTCCTTTGTTCTTAGGTCCTTATTTATCCAAGCGTTCTGGTTAAATTCATGCTATCGATGGATCTTCGTTCTAGTATACCTAATTGCAAATACAGCTTCGCAAGTGCGGTACATAGTTGTTTTTGACTTGGTACTACTTTTGATGCATTCAGTGTATTTATATCCGGATTCATCAGTGATCGAGCACTCATACGGAGACAGTCAGGTACGAGGCACAGACAATGCTTCTAATGCCAGCGGATAATCGTGTGCATCATGTAAATGTTATGTGTCTTCCAGATCAACTTCAGCGAAGTATCCGTGGTCACTCATGATGTTGTAATCACACATGTGTTTGAGAAGCTTAACTTCGATGGGATCAAGCCTCTGAAACCCATCAACCGGCAACTGTTGCACCATTGCCTAACGTTAGAGGTTATTTGGAACGAGATACATCGTGGAACTTTTCGGTCCAGAGGGGTCATACCTGTCAACATTTGACTTGATGTTGAGGGGATATATGCGACTCAGCAAAGAAATCCATTAAGGAAGATAAACAGATGCTGTTCAACGTCTGTGAGAATTCCCAACTAGTGTTTTGCTTTTGGAAACCAACGCACACGAGGCCATTTCTGGTTATGAGAAGACATGTGCAGGTTCAAACTTGTGCACGTAAATGGCAGAGAGAGAGAGAGAGAGAGAGAGATACATTGCTACATAGATAGATAGATAGTGATAGTAGCCTCAGTTTCCATATTTGGAGCTGTACCAAACTTTGCTTGCATGCGAGTAATCTTTATCTGAAATACCTTCAAGTGACAGCCGTAAATTAAACGCTTTGATCGACGGAAACTGAGTTTCACCATGTTTGTTCCACTCACTCATTTACTTGTATTGATGCACATTTGTTCTCGTTAATAAGTACGTATTGTTATGACAGTAGCTAAGACTGATTGTAAAATTCTCCCCAGCTAAAATGCCCGCCTTGTCAAAGGAGGAATTCAGAAACTTTATTAAATCGATGAACGGCTGTTGACCTAGGTTAAGACATGCATTTTCCCATGTTGTTATGGATCACGCTTATTTTTGAGTTTGACGCCGTGGTTAACGCTTGCATTATTAAGTTTCTATTGGACCCAAGTTAGTTATTTAATGCTACAGAGAGTTTTATTCTTTTGGGTTTTGTCACAGCTCTTCATTATATGCACCGGTGGAAGTAAACGCGTCTAAAAAGGTCCTGGAGTAAGTAGTTGCGGAAACCTCAATATTATCACCTGTCATAATCAAGTCAGTGTGTCAATATAACTGTTGCTGAATCGATTTCCCTGTAGCCTCGAGCGATTTAAGATACACCCGAACCGAGTCCTTGTCGCGATACAACAGCAGTGGCTCAGTTTGACCATCAGAACAAAGTGTTCTGTAACAAATCAACATTGCTGTTGATCAGCGACTTGTGTCGTTTTTATAGTCCTTGCCTGCGGTGCTTGACGCGTTTGCGTCTTTGGAAGAAGGAACTTCCAATAGAACGTTGCATTATTCAGAGTCATTGTAGATGATACAAGAAACTTTCATCTTTCGTTGCACCGAACTGCTTTTTAAACTCTTTTTGGCAGGTTCTGGCATTATTTTCCTCTGCCTTTTTCCGCTAATCCCAGCACAGTAAAAGCCATGGTCGGTGAGCTGTTGCTATGTATTAGTTACATGCATGAAATATTTGCATGGATGTGCCTTAACCTTGTGTTTGATCTATCGGTTAAGAACCGAGCAAGATTCTTTGTCCATACGTAGTGCGATATATACACTGAACCAATGATATCACTCACCAACAGCAAATCAAACTGAGTTCGTCCATGTTGCCCATGTGGAGATAGTGGACGCGGATAAAAGCCTTTCTAGGAAGTGAAGACATCAACCGCGATTGCAGAGATAACTGTTTCAAATTTGTTCAGTGTGACTTTAGTAACCTGCACAGAAATTCGATATTATCAAAATTAAGTTCACCACGTTCCTGGCGGAATTTTCGAGGCAGGTCTCTATTGTCACTAACTGGATATAAGGGTTACAGAACCGTTGATTCAAAACATTAATTGGTATAGTTACTTTTCAGGATTATGCGATCACCGCTATCAATCCACGGTGTTGTCATTTTAAATCAATTTTTTTCATGATTAACAAAATGTGCATTAAGAAACAATATATGATTTAACGCCATAGCGAATATATCCTTGTAGCACCGATGTGATTCTAGGAATCATCTTTGTTAACATTGGCTGATAGTATTCACCTGGTTTATAGGTGGTTGTGATAATTGCCACATGACTTTCTAAATTACTACTACGCTTGTGAAATTTGAGTTGAGTTACTTCTCATTGTTGTGCTCTGTCACGAACTTACTCAACAGTTCAAGCAAAATAGCAGATACAACACGTTTTGTTTAACCCAATGACGGTGTTGCTCATCCTCCGTATGGTGACGGTGTCGTTCAAATGCGTCTACTATATCAAGTTTATCAGCTTGTATTGCACCTTTCTGTATTTCTATATCTCGATAACGTGCAAATTGATTTAGTTGTTGTACTGCTGCAGGTGCATTAACAGCCGGTGATGCATTAGTGACCGGTAGTAGAGCACACTGATTTAGTGCAAGCATTGGTGTCAATGATTCAAGTATGTCAGCCTTTTGCATACGACTTGTTATTCGAAGCCCATGCTGTTGTGCGAGTTGTTAATAAATAACTTCATTTAATTTGTGTTCTATTCCAGGATCAGAACTATAATTGCTTTGATTCTAGCTAATACTTCGTTGTCTCTCTATCTTCTTGCTTAGGAACAGGTAGTAGTGTTATTATGGGGCTTTTTTTGTTTTAGTTGTTTTTCTTCTGTCTGTCTTTTACGCGCATTGTAATATTTACTAAGAGATCCACTTTTATGACATAATTAATTACGTGATTTCATTCCGATAACACATTTAAGGCATGTCCGAGCGTCTGGACCAATACGTAACATCTAGCATATTACAGAATTTATAATGTGGATATGTGAGAAAGCTTGCCAGTAGCTTCTCGTGGGACGTTGGTTCTTTCCGGGGATTTACCGGTTTCTTCCTCCACCATTAATACCAGCCGCCATGTATAGCCTATCGTGTGCTGAAAGATGGCGTTAAGCCCCACAACAACAACAACAACAACAACACCAACAGCAACAATATAATTTATAGTGTCATCTTCGGCCGCTTAGTTTATATTTTCCAATCCAAGTCCTTTACATACATGCATGTGTGTGCTTGTATGTGTGTGGAAGCTTGTCTAATTGATTGTAAAGTATGACTCCTCTGTTTTGTCGTGTTATAAAGCTGCATTCTTATTTTGCACAAACACCCGTAGTATCAGCCAGAGCAAAAACGGAATTGTAAATCTGCTCTTATAAAACAATTACAACATCATGTTGCAGTTTTCTCATGGCAGCATTCCTTTGCAGCGCTAAATAAAATGGCTTCATAAAAAGTTCAACTAAATAACCTCAAATGATCTATCACTGAGTAAAATACCAACAACATACATTTTGTCAGACTGTCGAATGTACCCAGTAATATCAAACATCTTGCGAATTTCATAATACGTTTAGGTAGCTTATATTCAATAACAGCAATTATTAATTTGATCTTAAGCTCGCGCTGCTTCGCGTCTGCATCGTGGTATATTATTTTGCAGAACTGTTCAGGTTCCATTCCTATATCATCCTCCAGACTATATGTTAGATGTCTTCATCATAACAACTATACATTCGCTAAAATCATCAAAAGTTACAGACGCTGCAGACGTAATGGGGATATTTAGTCAGAGACTATTTTTTCTTCCACTATATTTTTTGTGTGGATTTCTTTGATAAATTGATATGATGCACTCAAATGATACAGAGATTTCAGTTCTTTCCTACACTTTGTATGTCTCTGTCATTTGGTAGTTTAATACAATTTATAGACACCTCAATAAACTCCTTCAAAATATTAGTAGTGTCAATCGTAAATGTTGCCATTATATATAACAGTCATTCTTTCAAAGAAAAATCTGAGCTGTAATTATATCTGCACCAGTAATAAGGCTTAATTATGGATCGTTTTGATACAATCTGCCTCAGTTGTAATCACACATCTGATAGCCTGCGTATGTATCTATCGATTCAGCACTGGTGGCTGCTTAGAAGCTGTATACAACCTAATGTGGACACCTTTCGACTACTTTCGCGGATTATTGATCAGCGCATTTCTTCAGTACGCTTGTTTGCCAAGTCATGCGGGATACCGGCTGCGGCAATTAGTCAGAAACCGAAGTATGAAGACTGCAAAAGCCCCATAACAGTATTACTCTTTCACCTTAGATGTAATAAGTTGGCAGTTTTTCAAGGTTCCCTTTGAACTGTAAAAATTGTGTACATGCATGAGAGTTGTTTAAAATATATAATGGGAGGACTGTCCAGAACGTCAGATACTTTTCCAAAAACTTAAATTTGATAGAAGTTTTGTTTTTCCTAGCAAATTGTGTATTAAGTCTTGATCTCTCAATAAGTCGCATACTATATTCCTGTATAATTCTAACATATGACATAGAGAAAGTTGCCCCACAAACGATCATTCTTGATTAATCTTACGTATTGTATGCTGACTCTTTCACATACTTAGTGAAGTTATCCCAAATAATCTATCCATACCTCAAAGCATTTATTATCAAGGTTATATAAAGAAGCCACAATATTGTTTGCGAGCTTGATTTCAAACATCGTGATATACTTATGTTTTTTCATGGCATTGTAGTTACTCATTTTATATGTGAGTGCAAACATATAATTTCGTCACGAGTTAAGCCCAGATGTTTAAGAGAGCTGATATTCTTGATAAATATCTGATTCATCCAGTGTGGCTGTTCATATTCCTTTCGGAAATTTAAGGATATGTTCATTGATTTTTGTTTACTTGGAATTACAAACATTACTCATTGAATGGTCCACAGATTGAAAATATTCATTCTCGTTTGGAATACCAGCAGCTAGGATTGTTTCCTCCACAATCATTACTAACGATGTGTCATCAGTAATCAGTGTTGTACTGAAGGGAATTGTAATGAAAATGTCGTGAAAATAAGTTATAATACGAGTGGTCTAATCACAGAAAATTGAGACACATCAACCCAGATATGTTGATAGTCTGTGTGATTCTTTATAACGACCTTTATATGACAACGACTTAGCTAATGCTATATAATTTCTTATCTCCAAATAAGTCTTATTGAATCAAAAATACATTATTATATTCCCCAAAAATTAGCACGCGAGCAGTTTGCTCATGCTGTCCAATGATTGAGATCCAATATACCACAGAGTTTATCCTAGTAACTAATCTAAGTTACAATAATTTGAGTGACCGACTAAAATCACCATCAACCCTCTAATGTTGAAAACTAATGAGAGGCACGAAGTTGAAATATGCAAAGTTGTATTAATATGTTATTAACATTGCCCCATCATGTATTGTGATTTCCATCAGTGTAGTGAAAGAGCCTGAGATTTTGTTACAACATATGAAACCTGCTCTCTTTGTAGTGCGTCTGAATAACGATAAAATATAAATTGTATTCTTTCTTTCCTTTCAGTGGTCGGTAAGTGTTTACATTCACAAAGAACACGCATCTTGACGTTACGTAAGTACATGTAGCTGATCATTTCATAGGTTTATTTACATTGGAGCAACAAGGAGAAATTTCTTGACCTCAAACATAGCAGAAACAGGGAACACAGAAATATACTTGAATCTCCTTCTTTTTATTAATGTCATATAAAAAGACAATGATATTTTAGAACATTCTCGTGCTTAATTTTCAATCAGTTCAGAAACGATTAGGACTTTAATGTTCTCATACTACACGCCTGCAAAATATCATTCTCCTTTTTGTGGATTAGAACAATCGTCCAGTGTATTTATCCCTATTCCTGTTGATAAGAATTTATATACAGTTGTCAAGGTGAACCAAAAAGAAACTACAGGGATAATTAAGAAACGTGTTAAAAAAAAAATAATAGAGAAACCTTTTATACGCTCGTGTGTTGACCTCGTGAGCGCTCATGTACCATAGATGTAATAACAGCATTTATTACAATTCATTTGGATAAGGATTGAAAATTTCTTTGTACTAACTGCTTCACTATATTTTTTTTTTCATTGTAACTGGCACTATGTGAATTATTAAAAGAACATAATAAAATAATTATGAAATTGGAAAAGTATAAAATGACACGACTTTGGGACATTGTAAAATAACATGAATTTGATAGAGTAAAAATCATCAAAAATCCTACCAAATGTTTTGGAACATGCAACAGCATTCGATTCTACGCCAGACAAGAAGCATATTAACAATTAACGTCATGAATGTATATATTTTATTTCGACTGTATGCCAAAAACAAACATATGTTGCATAATTAAATTAGTCTCCGAAAAATCTTTTCTTCTTCCTATTATTCGCAAAGGAAATGCAATTTAAATAATTATAACACAAGTCTCGAGACGCTAGCAGACGACATTACAAAAGACTATAGATAGAAACACTGAAAATAAAAACTACAGCTTGATAGTAGAATTTCAAAACACTTGTATCATATGATAAATGCAAACTAAGTAATGCTGTTGTAGGCATTTTGTGTTGAGGAGACATTAATTTAAAAGTGTAATATTTTACCTGATAAATAATAATTTTAAGAAATAAAGGTCAGATTTAATATCATTTTAACTATGACACTTTCTTAGAATCGCTTACAATTGTCTAACAAAATCAAAATATAAGCACAAGAAAAATGACGAAAAAAAAAAAGAAAACATTTTTAAATTTGAAACACTTATCATTAAAAACACAATCATATTTGAAATTAAACTCAATAAAGTTTTTAACCAAACATAATCAGATCATGGTTTGTGAACAGTAACATAGAGGAGACATGATAATGAACATGATATATTTTTCTACATCACACAAACGAAACACGGAAAGAGAAAAATGTTGATACAAGAATAGCCAATAACACATCATATATCAATCAATAAATTCATTATTTTAGTAGTACTGTTTCCTCTCTTTGCAGACTCACACAAACAGGTACCTAATTTTAGAACAAAAAATCTGATTTTTGCTGCACAGAAAAATAATAATAGTTTGAAATGAAGACCAGACGTAGCACATAACCAGGAATCGAATGCCTTGATATTAAGACAGACAAAGAAAAGACAATCCTCCAATTAGATTGCATATGCATTACACCAAATATATTTTCCGAAATAGATTGTCAAATAATCTTCTTATTTTAGCTGCCAACATAACACGTGTAAAAGTGGAAAATATTTTAAAATAGCATTCTAGTCAGACATTAACGTGCTGGATATATTTTTTCATTCATGCAGACACATGGTTATTTTTGGTCCATTAGACACTATTAGCAATTTTATCAACGCTTTTCGCAAAGTCAAATCTTTGAGAAAAAAAAAAAAAAAAAAATCGAGACAGGCTCAAGAGACTATAATAATCGATGACCAATACCCTTCCTACCTATGTTGCCTTAATTTCCCGCGAAAACCGTTTAGGTACGTGTGAATTTGTATGTATTATTAAGTCGTCTTGAGTAAGATTTTGACAATAGATATTATAAAAATACCAAAAAAATAACGTCAGACGTTATATTGCCAGAGAGAGAGAGAAAGAGATAGACAGACAGACAGACAGACAGAGACAGTATTACACGCGCGAAAAAGGCGAGGCAGTACATGTCATAAAAAGTATGTCCTACCGCATATATGTCGTTAAATGTTCCCCTTGTCCACATTTAATGAATTCAGTTTTGCTTAGTTTTAGCATCATCACCACTTCACATTCAGCACTCGTAGACTCTCCTTCCCAGTTGCTCAGGCAGTATTGGTCGTATGCTTAGATTTATCTTCTCTAGTAATCTATGACAGCGTAATCATAAATCTGAGTATATTATTTGGTTGGTATAAATTTAGTACAGTTAATAACTTTATGTGTAAATATCACATTGTTTTTACCGTACAGTGATATTAAAGTGAGAGTTTTTAGATTGTTTAAACTGCTACGAATTCGAGCCTTCTACCTCAATGACTTTGCTGTTTCGAGAAAGGACGTTGAATGTGTAATGAATCCTAGTTTGGTAACGAAGTGAGTTATGCTCGTAATGTCTCTAACTCTTGTCCGTATTATAAAACGCACTTGCCCAACGATGTTACAGGTCCAAGTGTTCTAGGCTTACAATACCCTGCGAGCGATTTTACTGCATACAACTCAATAACTTGTTTCAGCTCTGCTCCCTGGATCCGTATCTGTTAACGGAGTCGTCGGAAACTTCCAGTTTCCACCAACGCTATCACAAAACCCTTCGTGTTAATAGTTTTATATGTAATGATCATCCAGTATAGTTTACTTTTCTCTAGGTTTTTTCTGAGTGCGCCTCAGTGAGAATTCCGGTATAAATACGTACTGTCTGATGTGCTCGTAAGAAACTTACTTTGCAGGTACTGCTTTCTATCGACTTATCCCCATCGGTAAATCCGATTGGCGTGACGAGGTATTGCGATTACACAGACATGTATGTATTTTCTCGACTATGGCGGGTTTTGTTGATTTCGTCCTTCAATATTTGTACCTCTTGAATTGTTTTCTTTCGCCGGCAAATGTAAGGGTCCATTACAGCTCTTCTATCAATGATAGTATTGTGTAGTGTAGTTTACCAACAGGTTAGCATTGTATGAGTACGAGAAGCATACCATTTCAAACTAAGCATCTTTTTTTTTCACATTCGCAACCGCCATGGAAGGAAAAACGTATTTTTTTAAAATTTTTTTTCTGGGATATATGTATGTCTCATGTTTTTATCCGTTTCCGAAACATGTTACTACGTTTACAAAATGATATTGATTACGTCTATGATTGGTACAGTGAATTATTGCTTTCACACATGACCTGTTACAGTGCTTCCTTCATGGGAAACAGTCCCTAGCCTTTATTTGACTGCTCGCGTTAATGCTGTTGGTTAAATATAATTGACGGAGACTTTTATCGTGTCGGATGTTTCGATGCATTTCACTCCATTGCTGAAGAAACAATTCCTATGAGGTTTTACGTCCGTCGGAGACATAGTCAGATACCATGCATCTTTGCTTCCCAATGCAACGATTCCAAGCTGACATTGAGATTTATCACAAATGGGAAATCAGAACTATCCGCTTCTACCTGACCCACGCATAGATTATATTTTAGTATATCCGAGATTTGGTTAATGCCTTTCTCAGGCAAGTATTCGTCGACATGCGGCACAAAATCACCCTCGATATTGGCATGATTGTCCAGCTGAAATAATGGTCCCTCAATAAATCTGCAACATCGTCATCCAGTGACTGTTCAGGATTCATCACGTATATGTAATGGTGAGCCTAAAACATAAGCCACGAAGATGGATAAGTAAAGGACGTTACGTACTTTAAACAAATTCATAGCTGACTATCAACGGTATTGATGCTTAACGTGTAAAATGTTCTGGACCATCACCTTTTCTTTCTAAGCGCAATAGTGATGCTTGAAGAAGCCATTGACACTGGACCCCACAGGCATCTAGATCCAGCTAAGATGAAGGTGCGATCCGGAGTTATGCACGTTTAAGTTATGATGCTTAATTTCATTTAACTCATCCCAGATAAAAACATCAAAAAGTCGTTCATCGTCGAATGTTGTCAAATCTTACATTTCCTTGGTTGGTGAGCGCTTTTATGGATCTTCTTATTAAAGTGTCACTACTCGTATTGGTGAGGGTAGGGTCACTAACATACAGGATGCGCCGCATATTCCAACTTTAAGGTCTGTATTTACTTCCACGTTATCATTGATAAATTCAAGCGACACACCAGAGTCTCTTATTCCTTCGTTCTTCGTGATTTATGTTAGGGTTCCTGCGAAAGCACCTAGCTGCTTAAAACAGCGCTGTTGATCTCCAGATGAGACGTTAGCAGGTTTACAGCCTTCTTTTGAAATGTCACAAACACCGTCTGGTCAACGGCAACAACAACCCGGTTCTCCGCGTTAGTCTCAACCCAGGTTCACATTGATGCAGCGTCAGGTGGTTGAGTTCGAGCATTTGTAAATGACAATTTGTATTGCATAATGTTGTAACAAGGTATTATTCCATACGGACTATAGTTAAACTATTGTTCAAGTTAAGCTCTTCTTTTCAGAGGGTGAAAGTCCATTTCATCGCCATTTCATCGCCATCATTTTGTCCTAGTTATGTTTCTTCCAGAAATTGGCTACATTCTCGCTTTGTTTTAATGTAATGTAACATTCGTAAAGTCGTTTTAGTCGCGTTGTTTCCAGTTAAAAATCATACATTCACTTGTTCATTCTGTTAACCGTATGGTTTTTGGTCTTGTCATTTATAGCTAGTACCTGTACAAAACTAGTTTTAGTTCCATCAATGCAAAACTTACCAAACAGGTTTGCATGTGCAACATATACTTGCACAGCAGTTTGCCGGCTGCTGTCACGGAGAAAGGACTGTTCTTCTCTCATTATGCATTGAATATGACTGATTTGCATAATTCCATGTTGGTCGTTTGCTGTTACGAAGGAAGGACTGTTTGCCACTTTCTCACTGAGTTTACTATATTTCCACGTTTGCGGTTTCCTGTTGCGAAGGGAGGACTGTTCCCCTTTACTTTGTTATTATGTACTGAGATTGATCAATCTTCATATTGCATATCTTACAGTTGCTGTTACAAAAAGGACTGTTTGTCTTTACGTTGTCAATATGTACTGAAATTGGCAAATTTTCATATTTTTTACAATAATCCTTTTCTGTGCCTAAGGAAGGACAGTTTACCTTTTTTTATATTATTATGTATTGAAAACGACAAATTTACAAATTTTAACTGGCATGTCACCTGGTTTAAATAAAGTGATATAAGGATACGACATGTTTTCCGTCGCCTTTGAAATCCCCGTGACACTAATCAGCAAAGATTCTAAGAGGTAACGTAGCATCGAGAAACCCTTGTTATGTCGGTGAACGCTTAAGTTCATCGAATACCCAAGTAATAAAATCTCCGCATATCGGTACTTCTGTACGTTTATGCAACGAAAGCGCTGAATAAATCAGCAGCGGATACTTCCGCGTCTGTGTAGATGATTAGCAGCTTCAGATAGCGGTGCAAGCCTGTACGAATCAAAATACAAGATTTGTGGTGGCCTCACCGCAGTATGTGGCCCAAACAGTTCTAGATCTGTTGAACAGTGTATTTCGAAGACGTATCGGAAGCGTTAATGTACTATTTGTTCTCTAGTAATTCAAAATCCGTCAAAGGACGAGCTTCCGTGGTCGTCAATACGTGGCCATAACAGATGATTTCTCCAGCTCGGGCAGGATAATGCAAAAACATTTACTTTCTCCGAGAACACTAGCAATTGATATTCTTCAGAAACACTAGGGATGCTATTCTGGCAGCACCTAACGTGGCCACTTCTTCAACCACGAAGCCAAAGCCGCCATCAACGTTGGAATCGCCACTAAAAATGAAAATATTCCGCTGCTGATTTGCATTTTCATCGCCTTAGTAACACGCGCTTTAAAGTGAATGTCGATCCCAGACTGCTTGTGAAGGGCTAAATGCTAGAGTGAAAAATAAAACATCATGTGGAACGTATTGGAGTCTTTGTGTGAAATAAGAATTCTCGATTCAACGTTTTTTTCTCGGACCATGTACGAGAACGATGTGTGATATCCACATACGACATGATTATTTTGCTGTCAAGCACAATTTATTTTGCGGGTTCCTAACGACTATTTAACTGCAGCTAAAGTTCAGACACTCCTAGCTTGTCTTGCATTGCCGCACTAGCGGTCTATCCGCAATCCACTTGAGCTATGGTTTACTACACTACAAAACATCTGTCTAGGAACTTTGTCACCTTGCTTGGTAATTATTTGCCATTCTGACTGTTGTAGGCTGCTGTAAATCGTTGATAACGTTGGCTTGCTTCCAGAGTTCATTAACGACAAATAACGTAATTACGTGAAGGGGTTTTCAAACTAAGATTGACAACACAACCTTGCCAGGAGTGGCACCATCATTCTCTCCTTTCTGTGTAACATTATGGTGTCATTGTCTCCAAAAATTACATTGCTGGTGACTCTCCAAAGTCTGAATATTTTACTGTGAGGACTTTCACACGAAAACCATAATGAATGTGCATGACGTTTCCCTTAAAGCTTCGCGAATCATTACTTAAAGTTTTCATTGAAGGCAAATGAACTTAGTTTGAATAGTTTATATACATATTGTCTGCTTCTGTCATGCTTCATTGGTATTCATTTATGTTGATAAAGTTCATCAGTGTAGTGTATATTTGTTTCAAATAAGTATAGTTTCTAAAATATAAGTCATAATAAACTTGGCAGAACTTGTAGACATTAGTGGGGACAATAGATAGAATGATTAAACTATGCATTGTTTATAAGGATCTCAATATAACAACTGGAGACATAAACTAATAGCCTATCACAATTTATTTCTTTGCATTAATGTATCATTAAATAAATAACGTATTTTAAAACTATTGTATAACATAGTTAAAATATTAGTTCGATATGATCATCCACATAACGTAAGCATGTAATGAGAGAATTTATGAAGTGTGTGTGTGTGTGTGTGTGTGTGTGTGTGTGTGTGTGTGTGGAGAGAAAAATATATTTAATTATGAGACGATGCCCCATTTAAACGAACTGGGTCTATATCACCTCATACTGTATACAATGTAATTGTATACCACAGTTTGACGAGCCTATTAGCAGTGCATGTTAATACACAAATAAATGGTGAATTTGTTTCAGAATTTGGTCTAACAGTGCAAATAATTGAGTCAAAAGTGAAATAAAAACCAACTCAAATCGACTTCTAGCAAGACAGTCTCTCCATCTCTCTCTGTCTCTCTCACACACAAACGAACACGTATACGCAGAATTACAGTTTTCAAGTTAGACAGACAAGGCGGGTGACTGCCAAGAGCGGACAAATAATCAAACAGCAGCAGATTCTAAAGTATGCAAATATGGATTTGTTAAAAGTGTATTTATTTTGCATATGCAAACCTCTAGTAAGTTTGTTATATTATTTAATGGTGTAAAGTTCTTTAACGCGTCTGATTGTAAGACTTTATTTTGGGCACTGTGAGGGGTGCTGCAACTATGACAGCGCCTGTGGGAGAAACAAATCATATATTCGTCACAGCACATAACGCACACACACACACACCCTATATTTTATAACCATAAATAATATGGATATTTCATTCAATATGACGAATACATTAACGCATATTTTGAATGACATGTGTTGTCATTGTATTCTTAATATTGTTCTTCTCGTCGTCCTCTTCAGCGCTGTCCTTTGTAAGCATTTGCATTAGCTGTATTATATTTTGCTTTTTCAATGATATCGTTTTGAAGCAGTTTCTGCAATAAAGTATGATTCAAAAATATAAAGAAAAGTTTTTTCTACTTTTGTCCACTTATAAAATTGAACAAATGACGATAGGAGCAAACGCGGCAAAAAAAAAAAAAAAATTAAGTCGGCATTGCATTCACTTCCCAAATGTTCAAACACACTTTTAACAAGAATATACTTCTCGATTTTTTAGAGACCACTGTATTAACAAATTACAAACAAAATCCACAACAACACATTTCATTTGTTATTGTCCCCACGAAGGATTCGATCCAACTCTTCCATTGTTTTCACTCCTAGCTCTAGCCAAATCTTTAGTGTTTTGTTTCATTTCACCTTAACATTCTCTCCATTCTAGTTTGATGCTTTACTCTTATACCCACTCAACCGAACTTTAAAAGTGGCATTATCGAAATAGTTCTTGTAGCGTTCTATTACAGAATCTCACCAGTTGTTGAGTAAACAATAATCAACAAATGCAACGATATCATTACTCCTTCATCATTTTGCGGCGAAGATCGTTTCAGTCCGTTTTATCTTTGACTTGCGTTTGGATGATTGACTGGAGTATGCTCAGTTGTCTCCTCGACACCTTGATGGGCTTTCACGTGCAATTGTTGGAAACGTGTGGTTATCATATACGAAGGATTCGGACCAATTTTTTCATTCCTTTTACTCCTGGCTCTAGGCAGTCATTTTTTTTTCTTTCTGGTTTCATTTCACCTTAACATCCTTTTCATTCTTGTTGGATGCTTTGCTCCCATACCCACTCAGCCGAACTTTAAAAGTGACTTTATCGATATGGCTCTTCTAACGTTCTGTTACAGAATCTCACCAGCTGATGGGTAACAAATAATCAACAAATTCAACGATATCATTACTCCTTCATTATTTTGCGGCGAAGATCGTTTCAGTCCGTTTTATCGTTCACTTGCGTTTGGATGATTGATTGGAGTATGCTCAGTTGTCTCCTCGACGCCTTAGTGAGCTTTCACGTGCAATTGTTGGAACCGTGTGGTTATCATTCGACACATACATAATGTTTGTATTTTGGTGGCGACCTCGCTGAAACATTCTCTTGCGGTTTTCTTGCCGGTTAGGCATCATATCTTTGTTTACGTTGCTGAAGAGCAAATAGTCCTTGTGATACTCTCTGGTGTCAATTTCGCACGCAAGGGATGCGTCATCCCTGTACGGGTAAGCCTCATTGCTGACAATGTGAATAAAAAAAGTCACTTTCCGTGTACAACATCTCGAACATGTCGCCTTACCACGGATTGGTCTTGTCATATTAAAACCTTTACATGAAAAGCAATTGCAATCCCTTGACGTAATCCTTCTCGGACTCGTCTGTTGCGGTGGTAACGTTCTCACCTAGATATACGAAGACATCCAAGTACACTGACAAAACCGTATCACCCAAATGAACTCACAGATCCCGCAGTCTGAGTCGTACAATACAGCTGCAGGCTTTGTACGTGGGCGATATAGTTGAGTTTCCAGGTTTAGTGTACTGGACAAACTTACGAACGGAATCGTTGATGCGGGGACAAACATCCGTGGTGGACCGAGCTCTTCGGGAACGGCTAATCTTTGCGTGTTGAAGCTTGTCCAGATATTCCATGTTCACCTAAGAAAACGTACCTTACATCAGTGTAGCTGTCATACTCATGTATGTTCGTGACAGGCAAAGTTTCCATGGAAAATCACCTACTCATCGTCTCTATCCATACCGGTTTTATCCGACCACGCGTGGGCTGCTCGCGCTCGAGAGACGTATGGTTCGCCATTGAAATCCTGCCTCAAATTACACGCTCGACAAACAAATTCTGATCAATATCCGTAAGCATCTCCAGCTTGACCTAGGTGTTCGCAGTAATGTATTTCATGTCAGTCTCGTCGACGGAAAGTAATGCGCATGATTGAGCTTGTACACACTGATGACGGTATCATGGCATTTATCACGAACCGTCGCAAAGGCATTTCCACGCATCATCATATCCGTGTGCTAAATCAAGTCGTGGTAGGCACAAAGATTTCGACCACCAAATGAGGACCATACAGTGTTCGCATGCGCAAAGGTTTCGTCACAACTCTTTCGAGTGACAACGACGAAAGGAATACGTCAATCGGTGACAATTTCATTTAAGAAAGCATTATTTATTTATTCATATATTCGTAAGTATACTTTCCTTTGCAGGTGAGCAAACTGCAATGTTCAAGTGCAGCACAGTGGCATCGAGGAGAAATTGGAAAATGATAGCCTTCGTAAGAAACTCCCCTGGACTCAATCTTTTTACGACTTTTTCAACAGTCTCTTACTTGAACATAAAGTAATTGTCTGTGTTGTTAGGAATGCTAATTATTGGTGCGTTCGATCACGTAGAGACTTCTCACCCGATCAATTGTCCATCGCACGCACGCAGGTTATTAAGCACAACCGGAAATCTTGTTTGACCGTGGTACATTCGCTGTTATAGACTGCATGCGACGTGCACGGCTTCTCTTTATGCAAGTCATCTATCATTGATAGCGAACTTTGAATCTTCCATGCGAAGTTATTTGTCC
>JAECUM010096098.1:0-18257 GCA_016617855.1 Megalonaias nervosa | reverse complement strand
CACACGAGCTCGAAAGTGTATATCGACTACTGACTGTCTGTTTAAATCTAAATGTTCGAGCGAAAAGTAACAAATTGGATATAAGGTTGTAAAATCCAATTGTGATATTTGTAAACCAGTATCAATATTTTGATCACGTCCCATGAACGTCATTAGACGATGATATGCACATGCTACATGATTTTGATCGAAATTCAGTAATATATCCTCGGATGGTTCTTGATGTCCATTTATCTTTAAAGAAACCTCGGAAACACCAAGATTGTCAAATATCATAATACTGTGATTTTGACTGTTTACTCGTGTAACATCTTGAAATGCAATAAATATATGTCGTGGTGCGGATATTCCCTGTTGAGAGGCTATTTGCCATGTAAATAAACCATTAATTGCGCTCTGAACAGCATCTGTGGTCATTGTTAACCATGACAACGCTGATTTACCACCTTGATTCATAAAAGAGAATAGACGATTTTCTTCAGGTATTGTTGGAGTCATCACCGGCATCCACAATGAAAGTTTTGTCAGAATTACTCTACCAGGATCAGTACCAGCGGGTCGCCAGATTGCATCATCGTCGGTTGCTTTTCGTACAAGTACAACTGTGTGCTTAGCTCCGAAAATGACTCTTCTGACATTTCTGCAAAATCCCAAAATATGTGACAGTGGAATGGCACATGAAAATGCTCTTCTTCCACCACGCAACATTGCTCGACGTGATCTAAATCCTAAGTTAAAATCTGCATCTACATTAATAATCATACTTTGTACATCCGCATCGGCGTTTCTAGCAAAATTTCTTGGTCGTCTTATTTCATATTGTTGATACTCTGGAGAATTAGAAGTATCTTTTGCAAACATCATTGACGGGCCAGCCGATCTTGAATAATCGTCGCTGTATCTTGCAAGGTCAGGTATTGTCGTTGCAACGTCAACGTCTTTCTGAATTGATTCAATATTTTTTCCGTCAATCATGTACGTAGCACTATCAAATAACGCCATAATACCATTATTAACAAAACCGACACTAACGTCAGCTCCATATGCTACTGGTGCTGCAGGAGCTGCGTTATTTAAAATTTCACCTTCTACTTCAATAAAAGCCTCAGCGGGTAAGAAATACCTACTTGTATCCTGAACTTGTAGTTCAATTCGTCCACGTTGATCTGAAATTCGAGCGTCAGAAGAATAATATTGATAATCAAGCACAGACTCATCTTTGAGTACTGGTGCGTCCATGTCAAATGCTGGATCAGATATTCGCTTAAACATATTTATTATAATTATTATCGTCTAAAACGAAGACCACTTCGGGAAGTGAGACCACTTCCTGCTATCAGACTAGCGGTTATATTTTTTTCTTTTTCTGATATTGGTACATCAGCCAACTCTGCTAGTTTTTGATTAGCAACTTGACTTATTATTTTACTGACATTTGCAGGCATTACTTCAGTACTAGGTAATTTTAGTGGTGGTTGAGGTTTTCGTCGTATTAATCGTGCTAGTCTATCTTTGATCACTGAAAATACTTTACCAGCGAGATTACCCATAGCACCAATACCTTTTTCACGAACAACATCAATAGCTTTCATACCCAGTTGCTTTGCGATCGGTATTGCTTTTGAGGCTATCCTTCTAAATAGACCCTGAACAACATCACCTAGTCCATCTCCGTAGGTTGTTTTGTATACTGGTAATCGTGAATTTATTACCCTGACCATGGTTGGTCCACGTTGAGTACCGTGTACGATCATTTTATTATAGTAATTGTATTTAATTACGTATTTAGTCGCTGTAGTAATCATCGGCAATTTCGTTAATAAGAGACTGATAAACATCAACGTCCATGATACCGCCTGTAAATAACCGTCTGCAAATATCGGCTGCTTCATTAATTATTTCTGGAGAATTATTACTAGCTCGTTTTCCTCCGATGAGGATTTCTAGTCGTTCAACATCGGCAAGGACGTTATTAGGACATAGAGTAAAATCACCTTCAGTAGAGAAACCTTTTCCAAGAATATTGTAGTAAGATTTTGGAACAATCTTACTTATTTCATGTTCTTTTAATCCTAATTCCCTTAAATTGTATGCAACGTCTTTTAATGTATCAATATGAAACACCATTGACGCGAGGTCTATATTCCTCCCCCCCCCCCTTTCCCATTGCATCTATAGCTTTTTTACTGAATTCTGCACGTTTAATTAATCCTTGAATTTTTCTCTCCCTATCTGAATCTTCTTCTGATTCCTTCTCAATTTCTAACATAGACGGTGATAATAATAATTGTGGATTCTGTTTTTGTGGTGGAGGAGGAGGTGATGATCTTAATGGTGGTGGTGATTCCAATGTTTCAGAAGGAGGAGGAGATTGTGTTCTTTTTGTATATTTTCGTTTTGGTCTTTCTGCTGCTTCTTTCTCTTTTGCTATTCTTCTTTCTTCTTTTTCTCGTTCTTTCTATTCTTTAATTTGTTTTGCTTCTTCTTCTCTTTTTTGTCTTGCTTCTTCTTTTTCTTGTCTTGCTTCTTCTCTTTCTTGTCTTGCTTCTTCCTTTATTAATTTAACGAAATAATTAAAATTCCTATTATAATCTCTGTATATTTCACCATCTAATTTAATTTGTTCAACGTCAGCACGTATGCGGTATAGTACTCTTTGCCATTGTTCACGGGATTTAATGATATTTTGATGATCAGGCTTTAAGAATTTATCCCTTCGACTAAAACTCATAGCAGCAAAATTAGCTAAATCGTCAAAGTTTTTAATGCTATTAATTGTCTCAGTGAAGTCCTCATTAAATTTATCAAGTAGCTCAGCATTGCTCACTGAGAGAATTTTTTGTTTTTGCGCCGTTGATATTGGTTGAGCAGCAGCTATATCAGCTGGAAGTCCACGTAAAAGTCTTTTTGTCTGTTTTGTTCTCTCCGCTATTTTTCAGTTGCCTCAGCGGTTTTCTCTAAAACAGGAAGAAGAGGTTTAGTTGTCTCTGTAATAGGTTTAAATAATTGTTTTGTATCCTCTTCAAATTCAATATGAGATTCTTGTCGTTGTTGTAATTGTTGCTTGACAGCATCACGAAGAGGTAAATATTTTCTAATTGTTTCTAGTCGTTCTCTTGCTAATCTAGCAGAATGAGGTTCTCCGATGACAACCATATTAATAATATTTATACTAGCTGTTTAATTTACAGCAGCAGAGCAGCAGGCAGGGTGAATGACAAAAATTGAGTGACCCGCGAGTAAACTAAACGCATTATAACATAAAAAACAAAGATTCAAAAATAAAATAACAAAAATGAGCTAACATTATCCGTTTTTGGTAATAATAAAAGTTAGGAGGTTAGGTTTAGCGTTATTGACATTATTTTTTCAGCCCCTGTAGGAACCTATTTTATGAAAAACTTGCTCGAAACCAATTTGTAGGGTTC
This sequence comes from Megalonaias nervosa, assembly GCA_016617855.1. Taxonomy (NCBI): domain Eukaryota; kingdom Metazoa; phylum Mollusca; class Bivalvia; order Unionida; family Unionidae; genus Megalonaias; species Megalonaias nervosa. The sequence goes on along the minus strand of JAECUM010096098.1, from coordinate 14,829 downwards.
ACCCTGCCTGCTGCTTCAGAGGTAACGTGTAGTCTGCTACTGCATTGTAGTTTAATTTGATGTTGTACTGACCTTTATCAACTGTTGTATTGTCTTTAAATCTGCTCATCTCATTGGCACTGTAATGTCTACAGGTGCACAGTTACACTATAAATATGGACTAACTGTATACCCATCCAGTACTTAAATGAAATGATGTAACTTACACCACCACAGCCTTTAAATTCTGCATGCTACACATGCGTATGTAAATATTAATTAACTGTTCAAAAATATGTTTATATTTGTATAATTATTTAATTTCAGAACCTGGAGAGTGACACTTTGGAACTTGCCAATAATGACTTTCAACTAAACGAAGATATGGAACACGGTGACATTGCTGAACAACAGTCATGACGAGGATGATTCAAATAATACTTCGTAACCATTTGAATCACCTCTGGACACCTCTATACGTTTACATATTATTGTGGACCAATAAAATTAATAGATATTGCCGCCAGTCATATTAACAACCAATCAACACCAACCAATACCCTACTGAGGATAGATGTTTCTACACAGTGTGATTTTAATGAAATGTCACCTAAATATGACAACATTGTTAACAAGGCGACATCTGTAGATTGCGGGATACAGGTTATTGAAACTGATGACCAAAAACTGCTATTTTATACTAGACTTCCAAATTCAGCTATTTTCAAGGCATTATTTGATGAAATTAAGGATGATGCTACAAGTCAGACAGCTCGTTATGGTGCTACAAGTGGAAAGGGACGTCCAAGACACTTGCGTCTGAAAGATGAATTCTTTCTTGTCTTGATGTGTTTGAGACTAGGCTTGTTACTGGAAGATTTAGCAGATCGATTTACCATTGGAACGTCGACATGTGCAATGATTTTTAATAAATGGATTGATTATTTGTATATACAGTTTGATTTTCTAATCCAATGGCCTTCAATACGTGCTGTTGATGAACATATGCCACTTTGTTTCAAGGAAAAATATCCAAATTGTAGGGTGATAATTCACTGTACAGAGATACGCACGGAAACGCCTAGTTCCTAACTGCACAAACCTTTAATTTACAGTGCTTACAAATCATATATGACATGGAAAGGGCTAATTGGAATTAGTCCAGTTGGAGTTGTAACACTTGTATCAGATTTGTGGGCAGGGAGTGCAAGTGACAAACAAATTACTAAAGACATGCCCTGGTTGACATGTATGAACTTGGAGATGCCATTATGGCAGGCAAAGGATTCCTTATTTCAGACATCACAACCCCAAATGGTGTCTATCTCATCATACCTCCGTTTAAACAAAACAAAAAACAGATCTCCAAAAGAGAAGTGCAATAAGCACGAACAATTGCAAATCTTTGTATCCATGTTGCGAGACAGATAGAAGGGATAAAAAATGTTAATATTCTTAAACCTGTTATGCCTATAAATATGTCACAACAAGTAACAAAGATATGGAAGATATGTACACGATTAATAAATTTACAGCCACCGCTTTGCAAAGCAAATTGGTATTATAATACTTTAATTTAGATGTATTACAGCAGTCTGTTATGACCATATGCATGACATTACTTTCAAAATTTTTGTGGCCATAATTTTGACTGTTAATAAACCTGCCTATATAACAACGCATATTTAAAACTCATTTAGTAAACATGTCAACTGCAGTTTTAATAACGAAAACATTAAACTCATCAGTCCATATTGTTATGTAACCTTTTATTCAAATCTCATTGAGTCCATAAATTACTCGAAATGTCACCTTATGTCATTAATTTGATAGTCGCTTTATTTCTCTTTCTCGTCATAACTGACCGACTGTTAGAGAGGAACACCTGGAAGCACACGTCTTGTGTATATTTCAGGAATAATTCCTTTCAAGTAGAAAGAATTTAGTTTTTCTACCATAATATTCCAGAATTCTAAATTGAATGGAATGAGTTGAATAGATGGCGGTTGCTTCAAATCCCAAACCACAAAAACACACCAATCCTTGTCCGTAATGGCCATTTGCCCCTGCACTTGAAAATAATTTTCATGCTTCCTTTTTAAGATTCCACTGCCATGGAGATCTAATGTGCAAAAGAAATCTGAATCTTGAGCACATGCGTTTGGAGATTTAAATTTTCATCTGTCGGATGCTGGACACTTTATTTCCAGTAACCATGAGGGACCTTGACAACAAGGATCATGAACAACTCCATCTGGACATGCACCCAAAAGAGGAAAAAGTGTGTTAACACAAAGCCCACACGGTGTCACATGAAGATCTGGATGAGACTGTGTCATGATATTTATGTAAGTTATCCGGGCTGCAGGTTCATGATCCCTACCCCATTGACATACTTGTTATCAAATGATGTATAGCCCATGATAACTTTTACTAAATTATATGCTCGAGTAGTTTCTTTACGAATTACCACTTGGCCAAACTTTTAACTTGTAATTCTCCCTCTTTGATATTCCATCCACCTATTGTTAGTATGCTGACCTCTCGTTCCAAGTTCTATTTTGACACATTGTTCTTTAGAATATGATATGTTTCTGAAGTGATTATGGAAATGAATTGTGGCGCTTTCAGAAGATAATTCTGTTTTATCAGAAAACGTGAAGTCAATGTTGTCGTTGAGTGCTGGTATGCTATCTTCATCATCCTTGATCTTCTCAAAATTGGTTAACCATCCAGCTTTGGCATTTAGCTTTAAAAGCTTTTGTCTAAACCTTTAACCATTAACAGTTGGTTTTAATGATGACTCCTCAATATTATATAGTGAGTGGCAAGAGGAAAGATCCTTTGATTTCTTAGGACTAAGACGTCGTTTCGTGGGATTATTCCATTTTGATTTGGCAGAAGTCGAAGCATTAGTTCCATCTTTGATCTTTTCAGATAGATCCACCAGTGCATATAACATTGCCCCGATATGATTGCAGGCTTCACCTAGACTGGAAAAAACAAAGTCAAGAAAACGATCTGGTGTACAAGGTCCCTCACTGATATATATGTATAATTAAATATATATTGTAATGAGTGATTAAATTTAACTAGGGGTAGCTTACGTTGGGGTATGCTGTAAATGCATAGCCATATATTTTTATAATATTCCAATTTATTTTTTATCTATAATTAATAAAGTATGATACACATTTTAGTATTTTTTTTAACAATATATTTGGGTATTTTTTAAACCAGGAAATTGGATATTTATATAACAGTATATAAGTACAGGATATGCAGATTTATATTTTAAGCCAACTTGAGAAGATAGGAAAATTTATGTCCTTTTTTCTTTAACAAAAAGATTTGTGTGACATCCGGGCTTGATATTAACTTTTAATAAAGCAAGTATCACAAGACAAAATATATAAAAATGAAATAGTTACCCACCTGTACAATTATAATCTGCTGAATTCACATTTCCAGTGACTATGGATAGACTGACCCATACAGTATAATCCTTCTTAGCCCTGTTTGGTAGTGACGGTATCACTTAACATCTCACATAACAATGTGAACATTCCTCCGAAACATTGTCAAATTCAACATTGTGGACGTGCCGATGTTGCAAAACACTTCACTCTTCAACTGTCGCTTTGCCTTCATTGTCAAAATTAAATAATTGTAAACGTCATTGTCTATAAAATTAGGAATGTTACACAGATCTTTCGCCCAATTATTCAATGACGACGGAGGAGTGACCAGTTTATCGGTTGTCCTTGAATTGTGAACCTGCTGATCGTTTAACGAAACACAATTTACATCTTTTAGGCCCAATGCTTAATCTCCTTCGCTCGCTTGACTAATTCTTCTTTTCTCCCACTAACATTCTATCCATGCTCTCTCACGTAAGATTTAAGTTCCGGAATTTTACATCTTTCCAAAGCGTCATCGTTTAAATAGCTCATTGTAGCGAGTAATCAAAATCAATAAAAATAGCTCCCGGAAGTTGATTAAGTGATGACAGCGCTCCCTATCTAAGGGGAGTAAGTAACTTATTGAAAAGGTCTATAGTAAAGAAAAAACTAGCTGGTTATCAGAGATCTTACAAAAAGAGTAGACGTGACTTTGATCTTGATATTGAATTTATCACGACGCTGAAACAACAACAAAATAATCATTGTGAGAGCTGTAACACAGTAATGTTGTGGCAGTATTCGAATAATAATCCAAGACAATTTACCGTCCATAGAATTAATAGTGGTCTCGGTCATGCACGCGAAAATACGATGTTGACCTGTTTTGAGTGTAATCAACGTACGGGCGCTGGTGTCCTAGATTGAGAGAACATAAGACGAGGGTAATTGTGTATCCTCGGGAATTACTTGTAATTGTTTACGTACTAATCCACGTTGAGGAGCAGTTGAATCTAATCTGTAGATTCCACGTGTACCCGTGGATCTTACCATCCTGGAAATAGTATGTGTGATCACACACCAAATAGGAACAGTTGCTGTTTTACCCCCTTCACGTTCACCAGGTTCATATAAACATATTACAGTCACATTACCTAGTACTGGCTGTTTTGAGGAAAAGTCACGTCGTTGTACTGGTAATTTTTTTTTTTTTTATCTTTTTTTTTTTTTTTTTTTTGTTTTGTTTTTCTTTGTAATGGCGCTGATGGGTTTCATAGAAGTTGCACGAGTAATTTCATTATTTAACGCAGCCATCACACTTGGTAGTCTAGCAACCCATTCGCGAGATATTTTGTCTTTCTGAAATTTATTTAGGGATCATTTCTGCGCATACTGGTTTCCAAACAATCGCTCAGCAAGTGTTCGATTAAATCGCTCAACGATTCCCTAATCACGATGAATTGCGGTGTGTCCTCGTCTGATTTTGTCTTTATGTTGTTTTATCATCGACGTTACTGCACCACAAAATTTCTTGCCAGGATCAACCTGTATTAGCTGTGGCCATCGCAGACCACCACGTTGATAAATTCGTTCAAAAGCAGATGTAACTTCAGTTGCTGCTTTTGTTGATAGTGGTTCTGCTTCCTTATATATACTTCCAACGTCATCGACAGTTAACGCGTATTTGCATGTGCGGCATTGACGTCTACGATTTTAATAGTATCATGCGGTAAAAACAAAATATCTGCCTGATGAACTTCATTGGGAGCGCTGACATCAAAATGTGCATACTGAATTTGTTTAAGTAGTGATAGATAAATTTGCCATATTGCCTGTCGTGCTAACCTATTTTCAGCAACAGCACGTGTGACATTCACCGCATCAGCAAGTTTACTAATCGCTGCTCTACCCTTCCAATATCCTCTTGGGCTGTACTAAATCGATTTCATTATAATAGTTATCTATGATTAATTATCAGCTCCTAGCACCAATTTATCTTTCATTGTAGATCTAACAGCCAATTAGCTAGTGATTCCATTAGAGATTTATTTTTTACAGTTTTTAACGCATGTATCAACTTTACATCTGCAATATATCGTTGTTGCAAATCTGGATTTTTATACGCGACATCATGAATATGGCATTTATTGGATACTCTCCAGGTCTTGGTTGGTCTCGTTCGTCAAGTCGGATATCAAGTCGGGTTCCAGGACCACAATAATTATATCCAGAAGATGTTTTTCTCCTGGATACTTAGCCCATGGAGTCCTTGGTAATTTTTCCAGTGAAGCAGCTATATCACGACCTGTCTTTGTACGAGACGAAATAAAACTGTATTTGCTTGTAACACGTTTTACACACTTGCCAGTAAGAGCACGCTTTTTATTTTTTTTTTTTTTATTATTCTTGTTAATCCACTTGTGCGGGTGGGTGCTCTACATCGAGCGCAATATAAGTTCATATTAGTTATTATATTTGTTCAATATGGATATCATTGATTTCTCTGTGACAAGAAAAGCAACGGCCAATCAAGCATCACGCAGCGCTACCAATTTCTATCAGAACAATTATAATAGGTTCATCTGGGTCTGGTAAGACGCTATTATTGCTTAATCTGATAATGAAATGGCTCAAATGGGATAAGTTGTATTTACTGGCACCATCCTTAGATGATCAGCGATGCCACGATGTGCTTGAAGATTTTAATGAAGGTGCGAGGTCGTCGGATGAAGACGGTAATGATATTATTGATTTTTTCACCGATGTTGATGAAGCCCGATCTGTAGATGACCTCGATGGATTTATTAATAATCTCGTAGTATACGATGATTGATGCTGGACAAACAATCAAACCCAGCTCTGATATTTACCTGAGGTAGACACAAAAAACTGACGTAATTTATGTTACACAGCGATATACACAAATACCTAATGTGATCAGAGATAACTGCAATATATTACTTGTGTTTAATGGAATCGATACATATACTCTGCGAAACATTCATCAGACGTGGTGTTCAGGGAATATGGGTATGATCTTATGTATATGTAATTTAATTGCTAGTTTTAAATTCTATTTTTATTCTTATTTCATTACATGTTTATGTAATGATTTTTTTCACTGGGTTTGATATTTTTTCGGAAAATTCAGTTTTCTGTTTTGACCTGTTTAGAAAAGCATTCCTTTATTATTATTTTTAGCTGAAGTTGGTTCAGAGATTGGTAAACACAGAGTGAAAATGATTGGTCATTATCAAGGTCATATTCAGCCCACATGTTGGCTCTGTTGTAAACAGTTTTTTTTAAATTCATTTACAGTGTGTGAATATTTGATTATTAAACTAAAGCTATCCTGGCCTACGTGCTAATTGACTTGTAGTGAGTGATCACGTCACCCATCACGTGGGTCTGAAATAACGCTCTTAGTTGGGTTTAATACTCAGTCTCAGTGTCTATCGTCAGTTGTGTTCTACACCTTTAGAGCTAAAGGTGTTTGTTTTTAATGTTGATACCAGTTGATGTAAATTTCTTCTATTTTTTGGATTTAAAAATTATTCAATATAGAAAACATGCAAGTGCTCTTCTTCATCAAAGTTCTTGGACAAATACATTTATTGGAAATTTATTCTGGAATTCTAAACTGAACCATTACAAATTGTGATTCAACGAGGAACTGTTGACATCAGTACAACGGTCTCATCGGACGTCATCGCCTTCCAAATTGGAACTTCATCGGGATTCGAACTTGGATTCAATTAGAACTTTTTAGGGATAGGACTTATATTTTAAAATTCTTAAATTAATTTTTGGATTATATTCACAAACTGTAAGTCCGTTTTCATATTTTTACCGTGTTTTCTAGGGAAATAAATTATTCTGTTTAAATTTACAAAGCTTGTTCGTTTCACTCTTTTCTTTGTTACATTGTACGAGCCTTGTCACGTAACAATTATTAAGTTCACAAATTTCTTTTCAAAAGCGCAAGCTACTCCACACGGATTTGTCACGATAAATTTACATGATCCTCCATCTCGATATCGTATAGGTCTCGATACAGTTTTTGATTGAGAAACACAGCAGCAGGGAGGCGACGACAAACATTGAGTGTCCAGGTAGGTAAACGGAATTCATTAAAAACGAAAACACAAACGTCAAACATAGTATTCCTAAAACAAGTTGTAGGATTCGCCCTCCCTGCTGCTGCTCGGGTGCTAGACATTACTACAAACTGCCACACTGAAGCAGTCGTAGCGATATGACTGCAAATTGTTAAAGCTACGTTAAATGTTCAAATCACACATTATTATTATTATTATTTTTATTATTATTATTATTAGTATTATTATTATTATTATTATTATTATTATTATTATTATTATTATTATTATTATTATTATTACTATAAGCTACATGGACATATTGTTAAAGATTGAATTTTGCAGATGTCAATGCAACAGTTTGCAATTTTAAATTGAGGTATGTGATTTTGCACCCGGTTAAATCTGTGGCATGTTTAACGACGCTAGCTCAATGCGTCTCTTTTAGACGCAGAGGCTAATATAGGTAACGATAAATTATGAAACCAGTAGAATAATACATTATTCAACGAGTTCGAAAAATTTAATAGTGAATTGTTACCTATGTGAGAATTTCTATAACCTAGTTTTTATTTCAGTGAAAATTATTTAGAAAGAAATAATACATAGTTTAGCTCATTCGTACGGAGGCGAAGTACCTTTCATTTGTTGTGCATAGAATATAGCACAAAACTTTGTTTGATTATAAAAATGTTCAAAAGCAGAAGATTTTTTTTTCATAGTATAAATAAAATAACAAATGCCCTCCTGATAAACATAGCATATTACACAGACAAAATCATTTTTCAGCACAGTGTGTCCAATGAGTGTGATTTCACATGGTTTGATTCATTAGCGGTTAGGGTACAATAGACTATCTATGTCTGCACTGAAGTGTCATTTTCACAACTGAGCATTCCACGTTTACTACATTCATGTGAAATGATGATTATCGGATTCAGAAATTCCCATATTTACTGTAATGTATTAGTGACCAGATATTTGCATTATTTGATTTGAAACAAAAGACAACAGCTGACATAAACAAATTTTATTTCGAGTCGGAATTGCATCACATATTTATCTCGTAGATATTCTGCGGTTCGATAAATTACTAGCAGCTGGGAGATTAGATTATGTTCAAATTCTCTAATCAGCGAATTTGAATATTTTGTTTATATCAGTCAAAATTTCAACAACGATTGTATATAGGCTGGATTCCATGTTAAAGCTATCCAGTCCACCCAATTCACCACACCTGGTATCAAATGAACAATGACCTTAATAATTTTATGTTTGCTGCGGTTGTTGCTTTTGTTATTGTCTTGGCGGTTTTACTACATTTTTCGTAGCATGATGTGCATGAAAAGAGGTAAAATTAATCATTTTTTAACAGACGTCACCATTTTTCCAAAATTACTTCAGCCAAATGATTCATAGTAATAATGAAAGCAAACGTTCCAGAAGGCGCTTTAATGAAACATTTTGCACGTCCTCATCCAGTCAGTAAAAGAGAATACTGCGCAATACGTTCATGGGATATTTTTACCAATCATAATTAAACCATGTGATATTTTCACATTTGGCCATATCAAATACATGAACATGCACACACCATAGGAAAATTGTACAGATTACGTGATAAACAATTAATTATTAACGAGATTTTTGTTGGTACATATCTCAGGCGAGACTGGACATGGATAAAGAACAGGGTCATTTATCAAATTCAAAAGGGTTGAAATGTTGCAGAAGTAGCGATTGTACTTATTGAAATATTTATCTCAAGTTGAAACGGTTGGGGAAGGTGTTATATTAAGGAACGTGGGAGTGTAAATGTTCCAAAATCCTGGAGGGGCGTGTCTTATAGTGGAGGTGAGATGAACCTGACTTCTGACTGGGTACGTTTACGCTTTGAGATGTGTTTTACAGGCCAAATTTCGTTGCTTCAAAACTGGTTTATACAGCAAAATGAGCCATTACAGTTGTTTTGCGCGAGGCGAAAGGGTCTTTTCTCCGGTTGTGAGCCAGAACGCTCGTAAAGATTGTCTAAAGGAAATGTAGTTTAGAGTCTATGATAGACAAGTAACCAGCTGTGTTAGGAAACGGTTCTGCTGAAGGGAAAAGATAATGATCCTTAAAGCTAAGGAAAAAATAGCATCCACGACTGATGTAAAAATGAACGACATAACATAAGAGCAGACGACCAGTATAAGAGACATGACGCAGGGAGAGAAACCACTGAACGAGGTTGGGCAAGAGTAGGTAGGAGGAAAGAATAGAGTTCACCCCGAGCCTACAAGCTATATTGGTTCTGAAAAGTGAACAGCAACCAGTTATTAGATTAAGATGACATGCCGGACATTCGATTTAGTGACGAAATTTGCCGATTCTGTGTAAACGGAACTGGTACATGCATTTTAAAGCTATATATTATTCAATGTTCTCTTAGACGCATATCATGTAATTGATCTTGTACATTCTATTTTGCTGATTTGATTAAATAAATTCTTATATTTTGTATATAGGGGATTGATGTTATTCCATTCCATATCTTCTTCTCAGAGCTCAATTTAATCCATCCAATAATTTTGTGTTTTAATATTCGCTCGAACCGGGCTATTACAGAGTCATCGATCATCATCTGGACATCAATAACCACCATAAAAAGAAAGTGCAGCGCATATATATGGAGCATCTCAAATGGGAAATGCTTTAAAAAACAATTTTGGAAGGAAGCAGAGTAATGTCAGGCTTTTGTAATCCTTAGCGAGGAAAATCTTCAGAGTATCCAGTAAGTTTGAAAAATTTAATATTAAATAATTGTCCATTTGAAATTATATTTCTAGAGAAAGATGAAACAATTTTATTTCTTTAGTATGTGTTTATTGATCAAACTAATTATATTGGATGCTTGTCGACAATACTATTGAACGTATGAAAATGCTATGTTAAACCGAGGCTGATCTGTATGCGAAATTTAATAGACATTTTCGTTTCACTGAAATTAACTTTGAAGAATATGCATCATGTAAAGAATAAAATGAAATGGAAAAGAAAGAAAATAGTTATCTTACTTGCAGAATAAATGGTTTTCAGCTGCTACATTGGTGTTCCAAAAATGACTCTATTTGTAAAACAAGACAAAACGCAATCCATTTCGCATTCTTTTCCGTTCTTAGAGGAAATTAGAAAATATATGGTGACAAAAGACAATGTCTCAAATTTGATACTGGTAAGTAAAAAGATCAGCAATTAGAAAAAGTATTTGAATGTATTTGAAGGTCCTAAATGACAAGAGTACTACTGGCTTCGAGAAATAAAGAATTCACATGGTCATAATTAATAACGATCTTCACAAGCGAAGATGGTTCGCGGTAGCAGTGTATACTTTGCTTTCCTGTATCGTACATACACAAGGTACATCAATTATTGAACTGGATTTTATTTACACTTTTGCTAATCGGTATCTTTATCCATACCGGTATAGCACCACTTGTAAGATTCACCATGATAATCGCATAGTGACGACGGTCGGAAACATTTCCTATAGTTTTTTTTTTAAAAGATCTATATAGCACAAATAGTATTTCTCTTTACCGGTCTCTTGGTGCATGCCACATGGATATGAATAATAACACGCTATTCCATCGACACCTATCGAACCAGCATCACCGCAATATTGCCAATTATTTCCCGAATCACACCACATGTACGTTTTTCCATGGTAATCGCATGATCCAGTGCAGCAAGAATCCCAGTAAGAACTGTAGTCTACGTAACAATAGCTGTCGGACGAGCCTTGATGAAAACCGAGTGAGCTTCCAGAGCGACATAGGGTATTTCCTGCGGTAAAGTGGAAACCGTTCGCATTCTGTTGCAATGGTAGATGATATTCAATAGCATTCATGTTCTTCTCAGATCGATTTTGATATACAACCCTTTCCTCTTCAGTTCAGTTCGCTTTGCTCGCTGTCACATCTCGTGTTGCAATATCAAGAACCAGCACTAGCAGAGCTAGCTGTAGCAGGCATAATTTGGTTCTCATGGTCATTTCAAGTAATTGCTGGAATAGAACAGATATCAGTTCATCAAAATATCGACATTGTTTCTTTCTTTACTGGGTGGGACATCATGTCACATGTCTGCGGCATGATGCCCCAGTGCTAGACATCACTATAAACTGTCACACTGCAGACATAGTATGACTCAAAAATTGTTAAAGCCAGGTTAACAATCTAAATCACACACACACACACTTTCTGTACTGTTTGACTATACTACTATACAGAAAAGTCAATGACACATTTGTGCTAAAGCGTTTTAGTTCCCACTTCAACTGACACAGCATGGAACAGGTATTATTACGCATATTATTTCCTACAAGTTTTATTTGCTTCCGAGTAATTGTTTGCCTTTGTGAGTATTAATATATCCATCGGTTCAGTCCACGAGATATAATTATAATTACACTACTTTACTCTGATACTACATTTAAGGTATGGTAAACTACTGGGGTCAACACGTTGCGTGAATAAAATGTGATTAACAATATTGATAAATGTATGCTCACATCTAGAGTTTGAGTCTACTAAAGTATACACATTTGGAAGGATTCAGTACCAATGTCTTTGAAATTATTATGTACACAGCGTTATATGATTAGATAATTTGTCAAGACGCCTTAGTTTTATCTTCTTTTGCTCATGCGGTAGTGTCTAAATCAGGAAGTAAAGCTACAGATGCTATATAAGCAAATTAAGGAGTCAATCATGCAACAACAAAAACTGATTTTTTTTGGTGATATGAATTGTTAGATAGGCCTTTTGAAAGTAAATAAACCTGTTCTGTTTGAGATCTTGAAATTCGCGAGCTAGCCAGAAAAAGAATGTTTCTAGGTTCATGTCTATTTGAAAATACATGTCGATTATCTCGCTTCTCGTGAATATCCTGCATGAATATACCTAAACCTGTTAACCAATCACTTACTAGCCATTGTGACGCAGCATATCCTTTCACTTGCGTTGATTAAGCCAATTATATTCAATACACAGATACTAACAGATTAATCAAACGGACACATTCATGGATGTGTAGAAGAATATCTATGATTTATTTTTTTCTGCATAACCACGAAAACAAGGACATTCTCGGAATATCATCTTTGCTTCAATTTAAACATCTGACAATGACTTTTCATAAATCAATATAGGTTCTGAGAGACACCGATCGCATTTCTTTCGAAATCGGTAATGGTTTAACTGAAGGTCAGAATTTTATACAATGTGCCAAATATTGTTGCATACTAGTTTCGTGAAAAACAATCAAAACGTTCCGTGCCTCAGCTATTGACTGGTTGGAAATACGCATCAATACAACTTTAAAATTGATTTCCTATTATTTTTCAAATTGAAATATCTACAAATATGTCTTTACGGCACTTATCATCAATTTACAAACGGTGTCGCAAAAAAAGATAAATTTAAAGAATGTCAGTCACTGAGCCTATCCTTTATATCTGTCTTTAGACTCATATTTTAAATGTCAGTTGTCATCTGAAGCCGAAAGCAGGAATTATAATAGTAGATGGATACCAAGAGACGTGTATTGGAAGATAACTCTATCTAATATTTAATTACGTTATAGTTTCCGTTTCAGTGAGCCGCATTGGAAATTGTTTATAAGTTTAAATCAGATAATACCTATATAAAAAGAAAAACACAAAACATAACCTTATTGATTTGACGTATGCACAATACCTCATAGTCGATACAATACAAAAATGCATACACAGTACGTTGTTGCATACAAATGAATTCAAGAAAGAAACAGAACTTAAAAAGTTCATAATGTCTAGTAACATTGCATTGAAAATATTCCATCTCGTATAGTATGTGTGCAGTTTAGCTAAAGATGATTGATGATATTTAGTGTCTCTGAAAATATTACCTTATCATCCGCAAACAATAAATAAAAGAACATCTCCACCAAAATGGTGAAAATTGAAATGGAGATATGCCATCGCTTTAAATAAAACCAAGTGATCCATGGAAATAGTCTCAAGAAAAACTTAAGAACATTGCACATGAATTCAATGTGATGTAGATAGATCTTATTATCGGGAATAATTTACTAGTCAATCTTCATTTTACTACTATTCCAAAGGCACTTGTATTTTCTACGTTAGTGTTTTAAGCAATAAAGGCAGACATTTATGTTAACATTTTAAGATATCCATCTTGCGAAAAAATAACATGTTTTTGGTAAAATAAATTTTAAATCGGTCTTTTGAAATTGAATAGAGTTGTTCTGACTAGAATGTCTTTCACGATGATGACTACCCATATAAACTTAAACGACCCACCATTGAGAACTGGATAAACTCGAATGCGACCAGTCCTTGCATGTATACATCTAAACATATCAAATTTATTGGAGGCTGGGATATTTCACCTATGTTTCTGACTAATTGGACATGGAAGCGATTTGTGAGAATTTCGCTTATAAAGAAATATATCATTTCCGCAAGTATTATTCAATCCTGATATTTACGGTTTCTTCTTTGAGAAGTAAATGCCAGACAAAATCTCCATTGTTTGATTTATTATTTCTAATACAATGACAGAATATTGCATGTTATATACGCCAGATAGCCCAGATCAGTAATAAAAGGGCTGTCAATAGTTTATCGGCAGGGTATTGATCCGATTGGAGCACCGTTTGGAAACCTCGAAGGTTACAATAGCGGACGCAGTACCTTTGTGAAAAATCTAGAGAGTGTTGAAGTCGTGTGGGGTATAAATCTAATTTAGCTCAATGAACTAACGCTGGCATACATCTAATAAGATGTTACGAATATCTGGTCTGAATGTGCTGCTATGCAAAGAATTGATTTATTATATTCATATTATCCAAACAGACCTCGAGTGAATTCACAATAATTCCAAATTAGTACTTTTGTCCTAAATTGGAAAAGCAGTTTGTAACTCCGGTGCATCGTCTAGATAAATAAGTCCTCTCAAAACCGGGACACAACAATAAGTTTCCACATCTGATGTTAAGGTAAGACAGAGTAATTCCAATAATTGCAGCTTCAACAGAGAAACCAAAGACACAATTTAAGAACTAGGATGAGGGTCAAGCTTTCAAATCCAGAAACACAGTCCTAAACAATATATTATATGGATATATATCTACCCACTAACATGTCATCTTCATATAAGATCGAATCAGACTGTAAACAAAATTTGTTTCCAGAAAAGTCTAAAGTAAGAAACAATGCTATATACAGAAATGAAACCTCGTAAACAGTTTCTCCTACGCAAAATTAACCATGTTCGCCAAAGTCTTAAAAACAAATTATAGATAACGCA
>JAECUM010096097.1:0-25513 GCA_016617855.1 Megalonaias nervosa | reverse complement strand
TGATCCCTTCACAACTCTTTATGGTGATGTCTTCACATTTCTTTATAGTGATGTCTTCACATTTCTTTAGACTGATGTCTTCACATCTCTTTATAGTGATATCTTCATACCTCTTCATAGTGATGTCATCGTATCTCTTTATAGTGATGTCTTCACATCTCTTTCTAGTGATGTCTTCATATCTCTTTATAGTGACGTCTTCATATCTCTTTATAGTGATCTCTTCACATCGCTTTAGAGTGATGTCTTCACATCTCTTTATAGTGATGTCTTGACATTTCTTTTTAGTGATGTCTTCATATCTCTTTATAGTGATGTCTTCATATCTCTTTATAGTGAAGTCTTCACATTTCTTTATGGTGAAGTCTTCACGTCTCTTTATAGTGATGTCTTCACATCTCTTTATGGTGATGTCTTCACATCTCTTTATGGTGATGTCTTCACATTTTTTTATCGTGATGTCTTCACATTTCTTTAGCGTGATGTCTTCATGTCTCTTTATAGTGATGTCTTCACATCTCTTTATAGTGATGTCTTCGTAGCTCTTTATAGTGATGTCTTCATATCTCTTTATAGTGATGTCTTCATATCTTTTTATAGTGATATCTTCATATCTCGTCATAGTGATGTCTTCACATCTCTTTATTGTGATGTCTTCACATTTTTTTATAGTTATGTCTTCACATTTCGTTAGAGTGATGTCTTCACATCTCATTATAGTGATGTCTTCACATCTCTTTATAGTGATGTCTTCATACCTCTTTATAGTGATGTATTCATATCTCTTTATAGTGATGTCTTTACATCTCTTTAGAGTGATGTCTTCACATCGCTTTATAGTGACGTCTTCACATCTATTTATAGTGATCTCTTCATATCTCTTTATAGTGATGTCCTCACATCTCTTTATAGTGATGTCTTAATATCACTTTATAGTGATGTCTTCACATCTCTTTATGGTAATGTCTTCATACCTTTTTATAGTGATGTCTTCACATCTCTTTATGGTGATGTCTTCATATCTCTTTCTAGTGATGTCTTCACATTTCTTTATGGTGATGTCTTCGCATCTCTTTATAGTGATGTCTTCACATCTCTTTATGGTGATGTCTTCACATCTCTTTATGGTGATGTCTTCACATTTTTTTATAATGATGTCTCCACATTTCTTTAGAGTGATGTCTTCATATCTCTTTATCGTGATGTCTTCATATCTCTTTATAGTGATCACTTCATATTTCTTTATGGTGATGTCTTCACGTCTCTTTATAGTGATGTCCTTACATCTCTTTATGGTGATGTCCTCACATCTCTTTATGGTGATGTCTTCATATCTCTTTATAGTGATGTCTTCACATCTCTTTATAGTTATGTCTTCATACCTCTTTATAGTGATGTCTTCATATCTCTTTATAGTGATGTCTTCACATCTCTTTATGGTGATGTCTTCATATCTCTTTATAGTGATGTCTTCACATCTCTTTATGGTGATGTCTTCACATCGCTTTATAGTGATGTCTTCACATCTCTTTATAGTGATGTCTTCGCATTTCTTTATAGTGATGTCTTCATATCTCTTTATCGTGATGTCTTCATATCTCTTTATAGTGATCACTTCATATTTCTTTATGGTGATGTTGTCACGTCTCTTTATATTGATGTCCTCACATCTCTTTATGGTGATGTCTTCACATCTCTTTATGGAGATGTCTTCACATTTTTTTATAGTGATGTCTTCACATTTCTTTAGAGTGATGTCTTCATATCTCTTTATAGTGATGTCTTCACATCTCTTTATAGTGATGTCTTCATATCTCTTTATAGTGTTGTCTTCATATCTCTTTATAGTGATGTCTTCATTTCTCTTTATAGTGATTTCTTCACATCTCTTTATGGTGATGTTTTCACATCTCTTTATGGTGATGTCTTCACACTTTTTTATAGTGATGTCTCCACATTTCTTTAGAGTGATGTCTTCATATCTCTTTATAGTGACGTCTTCACATCTCTTTATAGTGATCTTTTCATACCTCTTTATAGTGATGTCTTCATATCTCTTTATAGTGATGTCTTCATATCTCTTTATGGTGATGTCTTCACATCGCTTTATAGTGATGTCTTCACATCTCTTTATAGTGATGTCTTCATATCTCTTTATAGTGATGTCTTCACATCTCTTTATAGTGATGTCTTCATATCTCTTTATAGTGATGTCTTCACATCTGTTTATAGTGATGTCTTCACATCACTTTATAGTGATGTCTTCACATCGCTTTATAGTGATGTCTTCACATCTCATTAGAGTGATGTCTTCATATTTCTTTACAATGATGTCTTCACATCTCTTTATAGTGATGACTTCATAGCTCTTTATAGTGATGTCTTCATATCTCTTTATAGTGTTGTCTTCATATCTCTTTATAGTGATGTCTTCATTTCTCTTTACAGTGATGTCATCACATATCTTTATGGTGATGTCTTCACGTCTCTTTATAGTGATGTTCTTCACATCTCTTTATGGTGATTTCTTCAAATCTCTTTATGGTGATGTCTTCACAGTTTTTTATAGTGATGTCTTCACATTTGTTTAGAGTGATGTCTTCATATGTCTTTATGGTGATGTCTTCACATTTCTTTATTGCAATGTCTACATACCTCTTTATACTGATGTCTTCATATCTCTTTATAGTTATGTCTTCACATCTCTTTATAGTGATGTCTTCACATCGCTTTATAGTGATGTCATCACATCTCTTTATAGTGATGTCTTCATATCTCTTTATAATGATGTCTTCACATCTCTGTATCGTGATGTCTTCATATCTCTTTATAGTGATGTCTTCACATCTCTTTATGATGATGTCTTCATATCTCTTTATAGTGATGTCTTCATATCTCTTTATAGTGATGTCTTCATATCTCTTTATAGTGATGTCTTCATATCTCTTTATAGTGATGTCTTAATATCTCTTTATAGTAATGTCTTCACATCTCTTTATGGTGATGTCTTCACATTTTTTTATAATGATGTCTCCACATTTCTTTAGAGTGGTGTCTTCATATCTCTTTATAGTGATGTCTTCATACCTCTTTATAGTGATGTCTTCATATCTCTTTATAGTGATGTCTTCACATCTCTTTATAGTGATGTCTTCACATCTCTTTATAGTGATTTCTTCATATGTCTTAAGAGTGACGTCTTCACATCTCTTTATAGTGATGTCTTCAAATCTCTTTATAGTGATGTCTTCACATCTCTTTATAGTGATGTCTTCACATCGCTTTATAGTGATATCTTCACATCTCTTTATAGTGATGTCTTCACATTTCTTTATAGCGATGTCTTCATGTCTCTTTATAGTGATGTCTTCATATCTCTTTATATTGATGTCTTCATATTTATTTATGGTAATGTCTTCACGTCTCTTTATAGTGATGTCTTCACATCTATTTATGGTGCTATCATCACATCTCTTTATGGTGATGTCTTCACATTTTTTTATAGTGATGTCTTCACATTGCTTTAGAGTGATGTATTCATAGCTCTTTATTGTGATGTCTTCACATCTCTTTATAGTGATGTCTTCATAGCTCTTTAAAGTGATGTCTTCATATCTCTTTATAGTGATGTCTTCAAATCTGTTTATAGTGATGTCTTCACATCTCATTATAGTGATGTCTTCACATCTCATTATAGTGATGTCTTCACATCTCATTATAGCGATCTCTTCATACCTCTTTATAGTGATGTCTTCATATCTCTTTATAGTGATGTCTTCATTTCTCTTTATAGTGATTTCTTCACATCTCTTTATGGTGATGTCATCACAGTTTTTTATATTGATGTCTTCACATCTCATTATAGTGATGTCTTCACATCTCATTATAGTGATGTCTTCACATCTCTTTATAGTGATGTTTTCATACCTCTTTATAGTGATGTATTCATATCTCTTTATAGTGATGTCTTCACATCTCTGTATAGTGATGTCTTCATATCTCTTTATAGTGATGTCTTCAGATCTCTTTATAGTGATGTCTTCATATCTCTTTATAGTGATGTCTTCATATCTCTTTATAGTGATGTCATCATATCTCTTTATAGTGATGTCTTCATGTCTCTTTCTATTGATGTCTTCATATCTCTTTCTAGTGATATCTTCACATTTCGTTATGGTGATGTCTTCACGTCTCCTTATAGTGATGTCTTCACATCTCATTATGGTGATTTTTTCACATCTCTTTATGGTCATGTCTTCACATTTTTTTATAGTGATGTCTTCACATTTATTTAGAGTGATGTCTTCATATCTCTTTATAGTGATGTCTTCACATCTCTTTATAGTGATGTCTTCATAGCTCCTTATAGTGCTGTCTTCACATCTCTTTATAGTGATGTCTTCATATCTCTTTATAGTGATGTCTTCATATCTCTTTATATTGATGTCATCACATCTCTTTATGGTGATGTCTTCACATCTCTTTAAGGTGATATCTTCACATTTTTTTGTAGTGATGTCTTCACATTTCTTTAGAGTCATGTCTTCACATCTCATTATAGTGATGTTTTCACATCTCTTTATTGTGATGTCTTCATACCTCTTTATAGTGATGTCTTCATATGTCTTTATAGTGATGTCTTCACATCTCTTTATAGTGATGTCTTCACATCGCTTTATAGTGATGTCTTCACATCTCTTTATAGTGATGTCTTCATATCTCTTTAAAGTGATGTCCTCACATCTCTTTATAGTGATGTCTACATATCTCTTTATAGTGATGTCTTCACATCTCTTTGTGCTGATGTCTTCATATCTCTTCATTGTGATGTCTTCATATCTCTTTATAGTGATGTCTTCATATCTCTTTATAGTGCTGTCTTCATATCACTGTATTTTGCTGTCTTCATATCTCTTTATAGTGATGTCTTCAAATCTCTTTATAGTGATGTCTTCACATCTCTTTATAGTTATGTCTTCATACCTCCTTATAGTGATGTCTTCATATCTCTTTATAGTGATGTCTTCATATCTCTTTATGGTGATGTCTTCATGCCTCTTTATAGTGATGTCTTCATATCTCTTTATAGTGATGTCTTCACATCTCTTTATAGTGATGTCTTCATATCTCTTTATAGTGATGTTTTCACATCTCTTTATAGTGATGTCTTCACATCGCTTTATAGTGATGTCTTCACATCTCTTTATAGTGATATCTTCACATTTCTTTATAGTGATGTCTTCATTTCTCTTTATCGTGATGTCTTCATATCTCTTTATAGCGATCTCTTCATATTTCTTTATGGTGATGTCTTCACGTCTCTTTATAGTGAAGTCTTCACATCTCTTGATGGTGATGTCTTCACATCTCTTTATGGAGATATCTTCACATTTTTTAATAGTGATGTCTGCACATTTCTTTAGAGTAATGTCTGCATATATCTTTATAGTGATGTCTTCACTCCTCTTTATAGTGATCTCTTCATAGCTCTTTATAGTGATGTCTTCATACCTCTTTAAAGTGTTGTCTTCATATCTCTTTATAGTGATGTCTTTATTGCTCTTTATAGTGATTTCTTCACATCTCTTTATGGTGATGTTTTCACATCTCTTTATGGTGACGTCTTCACATTTTTTTATAGTGATGTCTTCACATTTCTTTAGAGTGATGTCTTCACATCTCTTTATAGTGATGTCTTTCATCGCTTTATAGTGATGTCTTCATATCTCTTTAAAGTGATGTCCTCACATCTCTTTATAGTGATGTCTACATATCTCTTTATAGTGATGTCTTCACATCTCTTTGTGCTGATGTCTTCATATCTCTTCATTGTGATGTCTTCATATCTCTTTATAGTGATGTCTTCATATCTCTTTATAGTGCTGTCTTCATATCACTGTATTTTGCTGTCTTCATATCTCTTTATAGTGATGTCTTCATATCTCTTTATAGTGATGTCTTCACATCTCTTTATAGTTATGTCTTCATACCTCCTTATAGTGATGTCTTCATATCTCTTTATAGTGATGTCTTCACTCCTCTTTATAGTGATCTCTTCATAGCTCTTTATAGTGATGTCTTCATACCTCTTTAAAGTGTTGTCTTCATATCTCTTTATAGTGATGTCTTTATTGCTCTTTATAGTGATTTCTTCACATCTCTTTATGGTGATGTTTTCACATCTCTTTATGGTGACGTCTTCACATTTTTTTATAGTGATGTCTTCACATTTCTTTAGAGTGATGTCTTCACATCTCTTTATAGTGATGTCTTTCATCGCTTTATAGTGATGTCTTCACATCTCTTTATGGTGATATCTTCATATCTCTTTAAAGTGATGTCTTCACATCTCTTTATAGTGATGTCTTCATATCTCTTTATAGTGATGTCTTCACATCTCTTTATGATGATGTCTTCATATCTCTTTATAGTGATGTATTCACATCTCTTTATAGTGATGTCTTCATATCTCTTTCTAGTGATGTCTTCACATTTCGTTATGATGATGTGTTCACGTCTCTTTATAGTGAGGTCTTCACATCTCTTTATGGTGATTTATTCACATCTCTTTATGGTCATGTCTTCACATTTTTTTATAGTGATGTCTTCACATTTGTTTAGAGTGATGTCTTCATATCTCTTTATAGTGATGTCTTCATATCTCTTTATAGAGATGTCTTCATAGCTCTTTATAGTGATGTCTTCATATCTCCTTATAGTGACGTCTTAATATCTCTTTATAGTGATGTCTTCATATCTCTTTATATTGATGTCTTCACATCTTTTTATGGTGAGGTCTTTACATCTCTTTATGGTGATATCTTCACATTTTTTTATAGTGATGTCTTCACATTTCTTTAGAGTGATGTCTTCACATCTCATTATAGTGATGTTTTAACATCTCTTTATTTTGATGTCTTCATACGTCTTTATAGTGATGTCTTCATATGTCTTTTTAGTGATGTCTTCACATCTCTTTATAGAGATGTCTTCACATCTCTTTATAGTGTTGTCTTCATATCTCTTTATAGTGATCTCTTCTCATCTCTTTATAGTGATGTTTTCATCTCTCTTTATAGTGATGTCTTCACATCTCTTTATGGTGATGTCTTCATATTTCTTTCTAGTGATGTCTTCACATCTCTTTATGGTGATGTCTTCACGTCTCTTTATAGTGATGTCTTCACATCTCTTTATGGTGATGTCTTCACATCTCTTTATGGTGATGTTTTCACATTTTTTTATGGTGATGTCTTCAAATTTCTTTAGAGTGATGTCTTCATATCTCTTTATAGTGATGTCTTCACATCTCTTTATACTGATGTCTTCATATCTCTTTATAGTGATATCTTCAAATCTCTTTATAGTGATGTCTTCATATCTCTTTATAGTGATGTCTTCACATCTCTTTATGGTGATGTCTTCACATCTCTTTATGCTGATGTCTTCACATTTTTTTATAGTGATGTCTTCACATTTCTTTGGAGTGATGTCTTCACATCTCATTATAGTGATGTCTTCACATCTCTTTATAGTGATGTCTTCATACCTCTTTATAGTGATGTCTTCATATCTCTTTATAGTGATGTCTTCACGTCTCTTTATAGTGATGTCTTCACATCGCTTTATAGTGCTGTCTTCACATCTCTTTATAGTGATGTCTTCATATCTCTTCATAGTGATGTCTTCACATCTCTTTATAGTGATGTCTTCATATCTCTTTATAGTGATGTCCTCACATCTCTTTATAGTGATGTCTTCTTATCTCTTTATAGTGATGTCTTCACATCTCTTTATAATGATGTCTTCATATCTCTTATAGTGATGTGTTCACATCTTTTTATGGTGATGTATTCACATTTCTTTATAGTGATGTCTTCACATTTCTTTAAAGTGATGTCTTCACGTCTCTTTATAGTGATATCTTCATACCTCTTTATGGTGATGCCTTCATATCTCTTTATATTGATGTCTTTACATCTCTTTATAGTGATGTCTTCATCTCTCTTTATAGTGATGTCTTCACATCTCTTTATAGTGATCTCTTCACATCGCTTTATAGTGATGTCTTCACATCTCTTTATAGTGATGTCTTCATATCTCTTTATAGTGATGTCTTCACATCTCTTTATAGTGATGTCTTCATATTTCTTTATAGTGATGTCTTCACATTTCTTTATGGTGATGTCCTCACGTCTCTTTATAGTGATGTCTTCACATCTCTTTATGGTGATTTCTTCACATCTCTTTATGGTGATTTCTTCACATTTTTTTATAGTGATGTCTTCACATTTCTTTAGAGTGATGTCTTCATATGTCTTTATAGTGATATCTTCACATTTCTTTATTGCAATGTCTTCATACCTCTTTATGCTGATGTCTTCATATCTCTTTATAGTTATGTCTTCACATCTCTTTATAGTGATGTCTTCACATCGCTTTATAGTGATGTCTTCACATCTCTTTATAGTGATGTCTTCATATCTATTTATAATGATGTCTTCACATCTCTTTATCGTGATGTCTTCATATCTCTTTATAGTGATGTCTTCACATCTGTTTATGGTGATGTCTTCATATCTCTTTATAGTGATGTCTTCATATCTCTTTATAGTGATGTCTTCATATCTCTTTATAGTGATGTCTTAATATCTCTTTAGAGTGATGTCTTCATATCTCTTTATAGTGATGTCTTCACATCTCTTTATGGTGAGGTCTTCACATTTTTTTATAATGATGTCTCCACATTTCTTTAGAGTGTTGTCTTCATATCTCTTTATCGTGATGTCTTCACATCTCTTTATACTGATGTCTTCATACCTCTTTATAGTGATGTCTTCATATCTATTTATAGTGATGTCTTCACATCTCTTTATAGTGATGTCTTCACATCTCTTTATAGTGATTTCTTCATATCTCTTTAGAGTGATGTCTTCACATCTGTTTATAGTGATGTCTTCATTTCTCTTTATAGTGATGTCTTCACATCTCTTTATAGTGATGTCATCACATCGCTTTATAGTGATATCTTCACATCTCTTTTTAGTGATGTCTTCATATTTCTTGATGGTGATGACTTCACGTCTCTTTATAGTGATGTCTTCACATCTATTTATGGTGCTATCTTCACATCTCTTTATGGTGATGTCTTCACATTTTTTTATAATGATGTCTTCACATTTCTTTAGAGTGAAGTCTTCATATCTCATTATAGTGATGTCTTCACATCTCTTTATAGTGATGTCTTCATACCTCTTTATAGTGATGTCTTCATATCTCTTTATAGTGATGTCTTCACATCTCTTTATAGTGATGTCTTCATAGCTCTTTATAGTGATGTCTTCATATCTCTTTATAGTGATGTATATCTCTTTATAGTGATGTCTTCATATCTCTTTATAGTGATGTCTTCACATCCCTTTATGGTGATGTCTTCACATCTCTTTATGGTGATATCTTCACATTTTTTTATAGTGATATCTTCACAGTTCTTTAAAGTGATGTCTTCACATCTCATTATAGTGATGTTTTCACATCTCTTTATTGTCATGTCTTCATACCTCTTTATAGTGATGTCTTCATATGTCTTTATAGTGATGTCTTCACATCTCTTTATAGTGATGTCTTCACATCGCTTTACAGTGATGTCTTCACATCTCTTTATAGTGATGTCTTCATATCTCTTTAAAGTGATGTCTTCACATCTCTTTATAGTGATGTCTACATATCTCTTTATAGTGATGTCTTCACATCTCTTTATGGTGATGTCTTCATATCTCTTTATTGTGATGTCTTCATATCTCTTTATAGTGATGTCTTCATATCTCTTTATAGTGCTGTCCTCAAATCACTTTATATTGCTGTCTTCATATCTCTTTATAGTGATGTCTTCATATCTCTTTATAGTGATGTTTTCATAGGTCTTTATAGTGATGTGTTCACATCCCTTTATAGTTATGTCTTCATACCTCTT
The DNA here is from genome assembly GCA_016617855.1 of Megalonaias nervosa. NCBI lineage: Eukaryota > Metazoa > Mollusca > Bivalvia > Unionida > Unionidae > Megalonaias > Megalonaias nervosa. The sequence continues at coordinate 15,540 of JAECUM010096097.1, read as the reverse complement.
TATAGTGATATCTTCATATCTCTTTATAGTGATGTCTTCACATTTCTTTATGGTGATGTCTTCATGCCTCTTTATGGTGATGTCTTCATATCTCTTTATAGTGATGTCTTCACATCGCTTTATAGTGATGTCTTCACATCTCTTTATAGTGATGTCTTCACATTTCTTTATAGTGATGTCTTCATATCTCTTTATCGTGATGTCTTCATATCTCCTTTTAGTGATCTCTTCATATTTCTTTATGGTGATGTCTTCACGTCTCTTGATAGTGATGTCTTCACATCTCTTTATGGTGATGTCTTCACATCTCTTTATGGAGATGTCTTCACATTTTTTAATAGTGATGTCTTCACATTTCTTTAGAGTGATGTCTTCATATATCTTTATAGTGATGTCTTCACTCCTCTTTATAGTGATCTCTTCATAGCTCTTTATAGTGATGTCTTCATATCTATTTAAAGTGTTGTCTTCATTTCTCTTTATAGTGATGTTTTCATTTCTCTTTATAGTGATGTCTTCACATCACTTTATGATCATGTTTTCACAACTCTTTATGGTGATGTCTTCACATTTTTTTATAGTGTTGTCTTCACATTTCTTTAGAGTGATGTCTTCACATCTCTTTATAGTGATGTCTTTCATCGCTTTATAGTGATGTCTTCACATCTCTTTATAGTGATATCTTCATATCTCTTTATAGTGATGTCTTCACATCTCTTTATAGTGATGTCTTCATATCTCTTTATAGTGATGTCTTCACATCTCTTTATGGTGATGTCTTCATATCTCTTTATAGTGATGTCTTCATATCTCTTTATAGTGATGTCTTCATATCTCTTTATAGTTATGTCGTCACATCTCTTTATAGTGATGTCTTCACATCGCTTTATAGTGATGTCTACACATTTCTTTATAGTGATGTCTTCATATCTCTTTATAGTGATGTCTTCACATCTCTTTATAGTGATGTCTTCATATCTCTTTATAGTGATGTCTTCACATCTCTTTATGGTGATGTCTTCAAATCTCTTTATAGCGATGTCTTGATATCTCTTTATAGTGATGTCTTCGAATCTCTTTATAGTGATGTCTTCTCATTTCTTTAGAGTGATGTCTTCATATGTCTTTATAGTGATATCTTCACATTTCTTTATTGCAATGTCTTCGTACCTCTTTATGCTGATGTCTTCATATCTCTTTATAATTATGTCTTCACAGCTCTTTATAGTGATGTCTTCATATATCTTTATAGTGATGTCTTCACTCCTCTTTATAGTGATCTCTTCATAGCTCTTTATAGTGATGTCTTCATATCTATTTAAAGTGTTGTCTTCATATCTCTTTATAGTGCTGTTTTCATTTCTCTTTATAGTGATGTCTTCACATCACTTTATGATCATGTTTTCACATTTCTTTATGGTGATGTCTTCACATTTTTTTATAGTGATGTCTTCACATTTCTTTAGAGTGATGTCTTCACATCTCTTTATAGTGATGTCTTTCATCGCTTTATAGTGATGTCTTCACATCTCTTTATAGTGATATCTTCATATCTCTTTATAGTGATGTCTTCACATCTCTTTATAGTGATGTCTTCATATCTCTTTATAGTGATGTCTTCACATCTCTTTATGGTGATGTCTTCATATCTCTTTATAGTGATGTCTTCATATCTCTTTATAGTGATGTCTTCATATCTCTTTATAGTTATGTCGTCACATCTCTTTATAGTGATGTCTTCATATCTCTTTATAGTGATGTCTTCACATCTCTTTATGGTGATGTCTTCAAATCTCTTTATAGCGATGTCTTGATATCTCTTTATAGTGATGTCTTCGAATCTCTTTATAGTGATGTCTTCTCATTTCTTTAGAGTGATGTCTTCATATGTCTTTATAGTGATGTCTTCACATTTCTTTATTGCAATGTCTTCATACCTCTTTATGCTGATGTCTTCATATCTCTTTATAGTTATGTCTTCACATCTCTTTATAGTGATGTCTTCACATCGCTTTATAGTGATGTCTTCACATCTCTTTATAGTGATGTCTTCATATCTATTTATAATGATGTCTTCACATCTCTTTATCGTGATGTCTTCATATCTCTTTATAGTGATGTCTTCACATCTGTTTATGGTGATGTCTTCATATCTCTTTATAGTGATGTCTTCATATCTGTTTATCTCTTTATAGTGATGTCTTCACATCTCTTTATAGCGATGTCTTAATATCTCTTTAGAGTGATGTCTTCACATCTCTTTATAGTGATGTCTTCACATCTCTTTATGGTGATGTCTTCACATTTTTTATAATGATGTCTCCACATTTCTTTAGAGTGTTGTCTTCATATCTCTTTATCGTGATGTCTTCACATCTCTTTATACTGATGTCTTCATACCTCTTTATAGTGATGTCTTCATATCTCTTTATAGTGATGTCTTCACATCTCTTTATAGTGATGTCTTCACATCTCTTTATAGTGATTTCTTCATATCTCTTTAGAGTGATGTCTTCACATCTCTTTATAGTGATGTCTTCATATCTCTTTATAGTGATGTCTTCACATCTCTTTATAGTGATGTCATCACATCGCTTTATAGTGATATCTTCACATCTCTTTATAGTGATGTCTTCATATTTCTTTATGGTGATGTCATCACGTCTCTTTATAGTGATGTCTTCACATCTATTTATGGTGCTATCTTCACATCTCTTTATGGTGATGTCTTCACATTTTTTTATAATGATGTCTTCACATTTCTTTAGAGTGATGTCTTCATTTCTCATTATAGTGATGTCTTCACATCTCTTTATAGTGATGTCTTCATACCTCTTTATAGTGATGTCTTCATATCTCTTTATAGTGATCTCTTCACATCTCTTTATAGTGATGTCTTCATAGCTCTTTATAGTGATGTCTTCATATCTCTTTATAGTGATGTATATCTCTTTATAGTGATGTCTTCATATCTCTTTACAGTGATGTCTTCACATCCCTTTATGGTGATGTCTTCACATCTCTTTATGGTGATATCTTCACATTTTTTTATAGTGATGTCTTCACATTTCTTTAAAGTGATGTCTTCACATCTCATTGTAGTGATGTTTTCACATCTCTTTATTGTGATGTCTTCATACCTCTTTATAGTGATGTCTTCATATGTCTTTATAGTGATGTCTTCACATCTCTTTATAGTGATATCGTCACAACACTTTACAGTGATGTCTTCACATCTCTTTATAGTGATGTCTTCATATCTCTTTAAAGTGATGTCTTCACATCTCTTTATAGTGATGTCTACATATCTCTTTATAGTGATGTCTTCACATCTCTTTATGGTGATGTTTTCACATTTTTTTATGGTGATGTCTTCAAATTTCTTTAGAGTGATGTCTTCATATCTCTTTATAGTGATGTCTACACATCTCTTTATACTGATGTCTTCATATCTCTTTATAGTGATGTCTTCATATCTCTTTATAGTGATGTCTTCATATCTCTTTATAGTGATGTCTTCATATCTCTTTATAGTGATGTCTTCACATCTCTTTATGGTGATGTTTTCACATCTCTTTATGCTGATGTCTTCACATTTTTTTATAGTGATGTCTTCACATTTCTATATAGTGATGTTTTCATATCTCTTTATAGTGATGTCTTCACATCTCTTTATGGTGATGTCTTCATATCTCTTTATAGTGATGTCTTCATATCGCTTTATAGTGATGTCTTCATATCTCTTTATAGTGATGTCTTCATATCTCTTTATAGTGATGTCTTCACATTTCGTTATGGTGATGTCTTCACGTCTCTTTATAGTGATGTCTTCACATCTCTTTATGGTGATTTCTTCACATCTCTTTATGGTGATGTCTTCATATCTCTTTATAGTGATGTCTTCATATCTCTTTATAGTGATGTCTTCACATTTCGTTATGGTGATGTCTTCACGTCTCTTTATAGTGATGTCTTCACATCTCTTTATGGTGATTTCTTCACATCTCTTTATGGTGATGTCTTCACATTTTTTTATAGTGATGTCTTCACATTTCTATCGACTGATGTCTTCATATCTCTTTATAGTGATGTCTTCAGATCTCTTTGTAGTGATGTCTTCATAGCTCTTTATAATGATGTGTTCATATCTCTTTATAGTGATGTCTTCATATCTCTTTATAGTGATGTCTTCATATCTCTTTATAGTGATGTCTTCACATCTCTTTATGGTGATGTCTTCACATCACTTTATGGTTATCTCTTCACATTTTTTTATAGTGATGTCTTCACATTTCTTTAGAGTAATGTCTTCACATCTCATTATAGTGATGTCTTCACATCTCTTTATAGTGATGTCTTCATACCTCTTTATAGTGATGTCTTCATATCTCTTTATAGTGATGTCTTCACATCTCTTTATAGTGATGTCTTCACATCGCTTTCTAGTGATGTCTTCACATCTCTTTATAGTGATGTCTTCATATCTCTTTATAGTGATGTCTTCACATCTCTTTATAGTGATGTCTTCATATCTCTTTATAGTGATGTCTTCACATCTCTTTATGGTGATGTCTTCATATCTCTTTATAGTGATGTCTTCACATCTCTTTATAGTGATGTCTTCATATCTCTTTATAGTGATGTCTTCATATCTCTTTATAGTGATGTCTTCATATCTCTTTATTGTGATGTCTTCACATCTCTTTATAAAGATGTCTTCATAGCTCTTTATAGTGATATCTTCATATCTCTTTATAGTGATGTCTTCATATCTCTTTATAGTGATGTCTTCAGATCTCTTTATATTGATGTCTTCACATCTCTTTATGGTGATGTCTTCACATCTCTTTATGGTGATACCTTCACATTTTTTTATAGTGATGTCTTCACATTTCTTTAGAGTGATGTCTTTACATCTCATTATAGTGATGTTTTCACATCTCTTTATTGTGATGTCTTCATACCTCTTTATAGTGATGTCTTCATATGTCTTTTTAGTGATGTCTTCACATCTCTTTATAGTGATGTCTTCACATCGCTTTATACTGATGTCTTCACATCTCTTTATAGTGATGTCTTCATATCTCTTTATAGTGATGTCTTCACATCTCTTTATAGTGATGTCTTCATGCCTCTTTATAGTGATGTCTTCATATCTCTTTATAGTGATGTCTTCACATCTCTTTATAGTGATGTCTTCACATCGCTTTATACTGATGTCTTCACATCTCTTTATAGTGATGTCTTCATATCCCTTTATAGTGAGGTCTTCACATCTCTTTATATTGATCTCTTCACATCGCTTTATAGTGATGTCTTCACATCTCTTTATAGTGATGTCTTTAGATTTCTTTATAGTGATGTCTTCATATCTCTTTATAGTGATGTCTTCGTATCTCTTTAAAGTGTTGTCTTCATATCTCTTTATAGTGATGTCTTCATTTCTCTTTATAGTGATTTCTTCACATCACTTTATGGTGATGTTTTCACATCTCTTTATGGTGATGTCTTCACATTTTTTTATAGTGATGTCTTCACATTTCTTTAGAGTGATGTCTTCACATCTCTTTATAGTGATGTCTTTCATCGCTTTATATTGATGTCTTCACATCTCTTTATAGTGATGTCTTCATATCTCTTTACAGTGATGTCTTCACGTCTCTTTATAGTGATGTCTTCCTATCTCTTTATAGTGATGTCTTCATATCTCTTTATAGTGATGTCTTCATATATCTCTCTAGTGATGTCTTCACATTTCGTTATGGTGATGTCTTCACGTCTCTTTATAGTGATGTCTTCACATCCCTTTATGGTGATTTCTTCACATCTCTTTATGGTCATGTCTACACATTTTTTTATAGTGATGTCTTCACATTTCTTTAGAGTGATGTCTTCATATCTCTTTATTGTGATGTCTTCACATCTCTTTATAGAGATGTCTTCATAGCTCTTTATAGTGATATCTTCATATCTCTTTAGAGTGATGTCTTCATATCTCTTTATAGTGATGTCTTCATATCTCTTTATATTGATGTCTTCATATCTCTTTATGGTGATGTCTTCACATCTCTTTATGGGGATACCTTCACATTTTTTTATAGTGATGTCTTCACATTTCTTTAGAGTGATGTCTTCACATCTCATTATAATGATGTTTTCACATCTCTTTATTGTGATGTCTTCATACCTCTTTATAGTGATGTCTTCATATGTCTTTTTAGTGATGTCTTCACTTCTCTTTATAGTGATGTCTTCACATCTCTTTATAGTTATGTCTTCATATCTCTTTATAGTGATGTCTTCACATCTCTTTATGGTGTTGTCTTCATATCTCTTTATGGTGATGTCTTCATATCTGTTTATAGTGATGTCTTCATATCTTTTTATAGTGATGTCTTCATATCTCTTTATAGAGATGTCTTCATATCTCTTTATATTGATGTCTTCACATCTCTTTATGGTGATGTCTTCACGTCTCTTTATAGTGATGTCTTCACATCTCTTTATGGTGATGTCTTCACATCTCTTTATGGTGATGTTTTCACATTTTTTTATGGTGATGTCTTCAAATTTCTTTAGAGTGATGTCTTCATATCTCTTTAGAGTGATGTCTACACATCTCTTTATAGTGATGTCTTTATATCTCTTTATAGTGATGTCTTCACATTTCTTTTTAGTGATGTCTTCATATCTCTTTATAGTGATGTCTTCACATCTCTTTATAGTGATGTCTTCATATCTCTTTATAGTGATATCTTCACATCTCTTTATGGTGATGTCTTCATATCTCTTTATAGTGATGTCTTCATATATCTTTTTAGTGATGTCTTCATATCTCTCTCTAGTGATGTCTTCACATTTCGTTATGGTGATGTCTTCACGTCTCTTTATAGTGATGTCTTCACATCCCTTTATGGTGATTTCTTCACATCTCTTTATGGTCATGTCTTCATATCTCTTTATAGTGATGTCTTCACATCTCTTTATAGTGATGTCTTCATACCTCTTTATAGTGATGTCTTCATATCTCTTTATAGTGATGTCTTCACATCTCTTTATAGTGATGTCTTCATATCTCTTTATAGTGATGTCTTCACATCTCTTTATATTGATCTCTTCACATCGCTTTATAGTGATGTCTTCACATCTCTTTATAGTGATGTCTTTAGATTTCTTTATAGTGATGTCTTCATATCTCTTTATAGTGATGTCTTCGTATCTCTTTATAGTGATGTCTTCATATTTCTTTATGGTGATGTCTTCACATCTCTTTATAGTGATGTCTTCACATCTCTTTATAGTGATGTCTTCATGCCTCTTTATAGTGATGTCTTCATATCTCTTTATAGTAATATCTTCACATCTCTTTATGGTGATGTCTTCACATTTTTTTATAGTGATGTCTTCACTTTTCTTTAGAGTGATGTCTTCATATCTCTTTATAGTGATGTCTTCACATCTCTTTGTAGTGATGTCTTCATAGCTCTTTTTAGTGATGTGTTTATATCTCTTTATAGTGATGTCTTCATATCTCTTTATAGCGATGTCTTCATATCTCTTTATAGTGATGTATTCACATCTCTTTATGGTGATGTCTTCACATCACTTTATGGTGATATCTTCACATTTTATTATAGTGATGTCTTCACATTTCTTTAGAGTGATGTCTTCACATCTCATTATAGTGATGTTTTCACATCTCTTTATAGTGATGTCGTCATACCTCTTTATAGTGATGTCTTCATATCTCTTTATAGTGATGTCGTCACATCTCTTTATAGTGATGTCTTCACATCGCTTGATAGTGATGTCTTCACATCTCTTTCTAGTGATGTCTTCATATCTCTTTATAGTGATGTCTTCACATCTCTTTAGAGTGATGTCTTCATATCTCTTTATAGTGATGTCATCACATCTCTTTATGGTGATGTCTCCATCTCTCTTTATAGAGATGTCTTCATATCTCTTTATAGTGATGTCTTCATATCTCTTTATAGTGATGTCTTCAAATCTCTTTATAGTGATGTCTTCATATCTCTTTATAGTGATGTCTCCACATTTCTTTATGGCGATGTCTTCACGTCTCTTTATAGTGATGTCCTCATATCTCTTTAGAGTGATGTCTTCATATCTCTTTATAGAGATGTCATCACATCTCTTTATGGTGATGTCTCCATCTCTCTTTATAGTGATGTCTTCATATCTCTTTATAGTGATGTCTTCACATCTCTTTAGAGTGATGTCTTCATATCTCTTTATAGTGATGTCATGACATCTCTTTATGGTGATGTCTCCATCTCTCTTTATAGTGATGTCTTCATATCTCTTTATAGTGATGTCTTCATATCTCTTTATAGTGATGTCTTCAAATCTCTTTATAGTGATGTCTTCATATCTCTTTATAGTGATGTCTCCACATCTCTTTATGGTGATGTCTTCAAATCTCTTTATGGTGATGTCGTCACATTTTTCTATGGTGATGTCTTCAGATTTCTTTAGAGTGATGTCTTCATATCTCTTTATAGTGATGTCTTCACATCTCTTTATGGTGATGTCTTCACATCTCTTTATGGTGATGTCTTCACATTTTTTTATAGTGATGTCTTCACATTTCTTTAGAGTGATGTCTTCACATCTCATTATAGTGATGTCTTCACATTTCTTTATTGTGATGTCTTCATACCTCTTTATAGTAATTTCTACATATCTCTTTATAGCGATGTCTTCACATCTCTTTATAGTGATGTCTTCACATCGCTTTATAGTGATGTCTTCATATCTCTTTATAGTGATGTCTTCATATCTCTTTATAGTGATGTCTTCACATCTCTATATAGTGATGTCTTCATATCTCTTTATAGTGATGTCTTCATATCTCTTTATAGTGATGTCTTCATATCTCTTTATAGTGATGTCTTCACATCTCTTTATGTTGATGTTTTCACATCTCTTTATAGTGATGTCTTCATATCTCTTTATAGTGATGTCTTCACATCTCTTTATCGTGATGTCTTCATATCTCTTTATAGTCATGTCTTCACATCTCTTTATAGTGATGTCTTCATATCTCTTTATAGTGATCTCTTCACATCTCTTTATAGTGATGTCTTCATATCTCCTTATAGTAGTATCTTCACATCTCTTTATGGTGATGTATTCATATCTCTTTATAGTGATGTCTTCATATCTCTTTATAGTGATGTCTTCATATCTCTTGATAGTGATGTCTTCATATCTCTTTATAGTGATGTCTTCACATTTCTTTATTGTGATGTCTTCACGTCTCTTTATAGTGATGTCTTCACATCTCTTTATGGTGATGTCTTCACATCTCTTTATGGTGATGTCTTCACATTTTTTTATAGTGATGTCTTCACATTTCTTTATAGTGATGTCTTCATATATCTTTATAGTGATGTCTTCATAGCTCTTTATAGTGATGTCTTCATATCTCTTTATAGTGATGTCCTCACATCTCTTTATGGTGATGTCTTCACATTTTTTTATAGTGATGTCTTCACATTTCTTTAGAGTGATGTCTTCACATCTCATTATAGTGATGTCATCACATCTCTTTATAGTGATGTCTTCATACCTCTTTATAGTGATCTCTTCATATCTCTTTATATTGATGTCTTCACAGCGCTTTATAGTGATGTCTTCACATCTCTTTATGGTGATGTCTTCATATCTCTTTATAGTGATGTCTTCATATCTCTTTATAGTGATGTCTTCGTATCTCTTTATAGTGATGTCTTCACATTTCTTTATGGTGATGTCTTCACGTCGCTTTAGAGTGATATCTTCACATCTCTTTATGGTGATGTCTTCACATCTCTTTATGGTGATGTCTTCACATTTTTTTATTGTGATGTCTTCATATTTCTTTAGAGTGTTGTCTTCACATCTCATTATAGTGATGTCTTCACATCTCTTTATAGTGATGTCTTCATACCTCTTTATAGTGATGTCTTCATATCTCTTTATAGTGATGTCTTCACATCTCTTTATAGTGATGTCTTCATGCCTCTTTATAGTGATGTCTTCATATCTCTTTATAGTGATGTCTTCACATCTCTTTATAGTGATGTCTTCATATCTCTTTATAGTGATGTCTTCACATCTCTTTATAGTGATCTCTTCACATCGCTTTATAGTGATGTCTTCACATCTCTTTATACTGATGTCTTCATATTTCTTTATAGTAATGTCTTCATATCTCTTTATAGTGATGTCTTCATATTTCTTTATGGTGATGTCTTCACGTCTCTTTATAGTGATCTCCTCACATCTCTTTATGGTGATGTCTTCACATCTCATTATAGTGAAGTCTTCATAGCTCTTTATAGTGATGTCTTCATTTCTCTTTATAGTGTTGTATTCATATCTCTTTATAGTGATGTCTTCATTTCTCCTTATAGTGATTTCTTCACATCTCTTTTGGGTGATGTGTTTACATCTCTTTATGGTGATATCTTCATATTTTTTTATAGTGATGTCTTCACATTTCTTTAGACTGATGTCTTCACAACTCATTATAGTGACGTCTTCACATCTCTTTATAGTGATGTCTTCATATTTTTTTATAGTGATGTCTTCACATTTCTTTAGAGTGATGTCTTCACAACTCATTATAGTGACGTCTTCATATCTCTTTATAGTGATGTCTTGATAGCTCTTTAGAGTGATGTCTTCATATCTCTTTATAGTGATGTCTTCACATCTCTTTATACTGATGTCTTCACATCGCTTTATAGTGATGTCTTCAATTCTCTTTATAGTGATGACTTCATATCTCTTTATAGTGATGTCTTCACATCTCTATATAGTGATGTCTTCATATCTCTTTATAGTGATGTCTTCACATCTCTTTATGGTGATGTCTTCATATCTCTTTATAGTGATGTCTTCATATCTCTTTATAGTGATGTCTTCATATCTCTTTATAGTGATGTCTTCATATCTCTTTATAGTGATGTCTTCATATCTCTTTATAGTGATGTCTTCATTTCTCTTTATAGTGATGTCTTCACATGTCTTTATGGTGATGTTTTCACATTTTTTTATAATGATGTCTCCACATTTCTTTAGAGTGTTGTCTTCATATCTCTTTATAGTGATGTCCTGACATCTCTTTATAGTGATGTCTTCATACCTCTTTATAGTGATGTCTTCATATCTCTTTATAGTGATGTCTTCACATCTCTTTATAGTGATGTCTTCACATCGCTTTGTAGTGATGTCTTCACATCTCTTTATAGTGATGTCTTCATATCTCTTTATAGTGATGTCTTCACATCTCTTTATAGTGATGTCTTCATATTTCTTTATAGTGATGTCTTCACATCTCTTTATGGTGATGTCTTCATATCTCTTTATAGTGATGTCTTCACATCTCTTTATAGTGATGTCTTCATATCTCTTTATAGTGATGTCTTCATATCTCTTTATAGTGATGTCTTCATATTTCTTTATAGTGATGTCTTCACATTTCGTTATGGTGATGTCTTCACGTCTCTTTATAGTGATGTCTTCACATTTCTTTAGAGTGATGTCTTCACATCTCTTTATAGTGATGTCTTCACATCTCTTTATGGTGATGTCTTCACATCTCTTTATGGTGATGTCTTCACATTTTTTAATAGTGATGTCTTCACATTTCTTTAGAGTGATGTCTTCACATCTCATTATAGTGATGTCTTCACATCTCTTTATAGTGATGTCTTCACATCGCTTTATAGTGATGTCTTCACATCTCTTTATAGTGATGTCTTCATATCTCTTTATGGTGATGTCTTCACATCTCTTTATAGTGATGTCTTCATATCTCTTTATAGTGATGTCTTCACATCTCTTTAGAGTGATGTCTTCATATCTCTTTATAGTGATGTCTTCACATCTCTTTATAGTGATGCCTTCACAGCACTTTATAGTGATGTCTTCACATCTCTTTATAGTGATGTCTTCATATCTCTTTATAGTGATGTCTTCACATCTCTTTATAGTGATGTCTTCATATCTCTTTATAGTGATGTCTTCACATTTCTTTAGAGTGATGTCTTCATATGTCTTTATAGTGATGTCTTCACATCTCTTTATACTGATTTCTTCATATCTCTTTATAGTGATGTCTTCATATCTCTTTATAGTGATGTCTTCATATCTCTTTATAGTGATGTCTTCATATCTCTTTATAGTCACGTCTTCATATCTCTTTATGGTGATGTCTTCACATCTCTTTATGGTGATGTCTTCACATCTCTTTATGGTGATACCTTCACATTTTTTTTATAGTGATGTCTTCACATTTCTTTAGAGTGATGTCTTCACATCTCATTATAGTGATGTTTTCACATCCCTTTATTGTGATGTCTTCATACCTCTTTATAGTGATGTCTTCATATGTCTTTTTAGTGATGTCTTCACATCTCTTTATAGTGATGTCTTCACATCGCTTTATACTGATGTCCTCACATCTCTTTATAGTGATGTCTTCATATCTCTTTATAGTGATGTCTTCACATCTCTTTATAGTGATGTCTTCATATCTCTTTATAGTGATGTCTTCACATCTCTTTATGGTGATGTCTTCATATCTCTTTATAGTGATATCTTCATATCTCTTTATAGTGATGTCTTCATATCTCTTTATAGTGATGTCTTCATATCTCTTTATAGAGATGTCTTCATATCTCTTTATATTGATGTCTTCACATCTCTTTATGGTGATGTCTTCACGTCTCTTTATAGTGATGTCTTCACATCTCTTTATGGTGATGTCTTCACATCTCTTTATGGTGATGTTTTCACATTTTTTTATGGTGATGTCTTCAAATTTCTTTAGAGTGATATCTTCATATCTCTTTATAGTGATGTCTACACATCTCTTTATACTGATGTCTTCATATCTCTTTATAGTGATGTCTTCATACGTCTTTATAGTGATGTCTTCATATCTCTTTATAGTGATGTCTTCATATCTCTTTATAGTGATGTCTTCACATCTCTTTATGGTGATGTTTTCACATCTCTTTATGCTGATGTCTTCACATTTTTTTATAGTGATGTCTTCACATTTCTTTAGAGTGATGTCTTCACATCTCATTAGAGTGATGTCTTCACATCTCTTTATAGTGATGTCTTCATACCTCTTTATAGTGATATCTTCACATCTCTTTATAGTGATGTCTTCACATCGCTTTATCGTGATGTCTTCACATTTCTTTATAGTGATGACTTCATATCTCTTTATAGTGATGTCTTCACATCTCTATATAGTGATGTCTTCATATCTCTTTATAGTGATGTCTTCACATCTCTTTATGGTGATGTCTTCATATCTCTTTATAGTGATGTCTTCATATCTCTTTATAGTGATGTCTTCATATCTTTTTATAGTGATGTCTTCATATCTCTTTATAGTGATGTCTTCACATTTCGTTATGGTGATGTCTTCACGTCTCTTTATAGTGATGTCTTCACATCTCTTTATGGTGATTTCTTCACATCTCTTTATGGTGATGTCTTCACATTTTTTTATAGTGATGTCTTCACATTTCTTTCGACTGATGTCTTCATATCTCTTTATAGTGATGTCTTCACATCTCTTTGTAGTGATGTCTTCATAGCTCTTTATAATGATGTGTTCATATCTCTTTATGGTGATGTCTTCATATCTCTCTATAGTGATGTCTTCACATCTCTTTATGGTGATGTCTTAATATCTCTTTATGGTGATGTCTTCACATCTCTTTATAGTGAAGTCTTCATAGCTCTTTATAGTGATGTCTTCATTTCTCTTTATAGTGTTGTCTTCATATCTCTTTATAGTGATGTCTTCATTTCTCTATATAGTGATTTCATCACATCTCTTTATGGTGATGTCTTTACATCTTTTTATGTTGATGTCTTCACATTTTTTTATAGTGATGTCTTCACATTTCTTTAGAGTGATGTCTTCACAACTCATTATATTGATGTCTTCAAATCTCTTTATAGTGATGTCTTCATACCTCTTTATAGTGATGTCTTCATATCACTTTATAGTGATGTCTTCACATCTCTTTATAGTGATGTCTTCACATCGCTTTATAGTGATGTCTTCACATCTCTTTATAGTGATGTCTTCATATCTCTTTATAGTGATGTCTTCACATCTCTTTATGGTGATGTCTGCACATCTCTTAATGGTGATGTCTTCACATCTCTTTATGGTGATGTTTTCACATTTTTCTATTTTGATGTCTTCACATTTCTTTAGAGTGATGTCTTCACATCTCTTTATAGTGATGTCTTCACATCTCTTTATGGTGATGTCTTCACATCTCTTTATGGTGATGTCTTCACATTTTTTTATAGTGATGTCTTCACATTTCTTTAGAGTGATGTCTTCACATCTCATTATAGTGATGTCTTCACATCTCTTTATTGTGATGTCTTCATACCTCTTATAGTGATTTCTACATATCTCTTTATAGTGATGTCTTCACATCTCTTTATAGTGATCTCTTCACATCGCTTTATAGTGATGTCTTCACAGCACTTTATAGTGATGTCTTCACATCTCTTTATAGTGATGTCTTCACATCTCTTTATAGTGATGTCTTCACATCTCTTTATAGTGATGTCTTCATATCTCTTTATAGTGATGTCTTCACATTTCGTTAGAGTGATGTCTTCATATCTCTTTATAGTGATGTCTTCACATCTCTTTATACTGATTTCTTCATATCTCTTTATAGTGATGTCTTCATATCTCTTTATAGTGATGTCTTCATATCTCTTTATAGTGATGTCTTCATATCTCTTTATAGTGACGTCTTCACATCTCTTTATGGTGATGTCTTCACATCTCTTTATGGTGATGTCTTCACATCTCTTTATGGTGATACCTTCACATTTTTTTTATAGTGATGTCTTCACATTTCTTTAGAGTGATGTCTTCACATCTCATTATAGTGATGTCTTCACATCTCTTTATAGTGATGTCTTCATACCTCTTTATAGTGATGTCTTCATATCTCTTTATAGTGATGTCTTCACATCTCCTTATAGTGATGTCTTCACATCGCTTTATAGTGATGTCTTCACATTTCTTTATAGTGATTTCTTCATATCTCTTTATAGTGATGTCTTCACATCTCTTTATAGTGATGTCTTCATATCTCTTTATGGTGATGTCTTCATAGCTCTTTATAGTAATGTCTTCATATCTCTTTATAGTGATGTCCTCACATCTCTTTATGGTGATGTCTTCACATCTCTTTATGGTGATGTCTTCACATTTTTTTATAGGGATGTCTTCACATTTCTTTAGAGTGATGTCTTCACATCTCATTATAGTGATGTCTTCACATCTCTTTATAGTGATGTCTTCATACCTCTTTATAGTGATGTCTTCACATCTCTTTATAGTGATGTCTTCACATCGCTTTATAGTGATGTCTTCACATCTCTTTATAGTGATGTCTTCACATTTCTTTATAGTGATGTCTTCATATCTCTTTATAGTAATGTCTTCATATCTCTTTATAGTGATGT